>PVJI01005027.1:0-100882 GCA_004026765.1 Micronycteris hirsuta
CAAAAATTAAAAAATAAATTAGAAAGTTATGTAGAATTAATAAAACATATCAAAACTTATTTAAACAATGAAGTTTTATTCAAATGTTTTACGTGTTATCTACAAAATTCCTTCATATCCTCTCAATCTCAGAGTCATAAGTAAATGGGAGATAAATTATCAAGAATATATGTAATTCAAGTCAACTAATATCTATGGATATGAGACCAGGGGATAAACCAAGACACAGAACATAGTCCACCCAAAATCATTCCTGTGTTAGTTATATACACAATGTCTTCTTAGACCAAAAAACAAAAATGAGAGGTTGAAGGTTAGGTGGCTTAGTGAAGAAGACAAATCATTTACCTATGTACGCTGTTTAGTTTTAGCAAGATTAATTTGGTAATCCCTATTAAAATTCAAAGGTTAACTTGTGTAAAATGACACCACAGATCAACTATCATCCAAAAGATTGAGACATGGGCCGTGACTGAAGCAGAAGTCATCTGCCATGAACAAAGGAGATCTACTCAAAATGTTGCATTTTATGTCCTTGTAGGGCAAAAGAAATAAACTCATGCTGTGTATTTTTATCTGATTAATGAATAAAGATTATTCATGTTTTGCCCTGGCTGGTGTAGCTCCGTGGATTGAGCGCGGGCTGCGAACCAAAGGGTCGCCAGTTCGATTCCCAGTCAGGGCACATGCCTGGGTTGCAGGCCAGGTCCCCAAGGGGGCCACGTGAGATGCAACCACACATTGTTTCTCCCCATCTCTTTCTCCCTCCCTTCCCTTCAGTCTAAAAATAAATAAATAAATAAAATCTTTAAAAAAAAAAGATTATTCATGTTTTTCCAAGAATTGTTTTTCATTAAGTTTCTCAAACAAACATATTGAATCTGAAAAAAGTTACCAAATAAAGCAGGATGAAAAACCTTATAATTATATCATTGTTAAATATATTAGCATCTTCTCATGAATTAGGAGAAAGTGGAATTCCTAAATTCTCAAACCGTGACGTAATATTGGTTTTATTGATTGTCTGTACAATTTGTGGGAGTACCCAATCATTATTTTGACAGTTTTATCATAAGGTAATAGACTTCCTTTTAGATAATTGCAGTTACCACATTCAATTTCAACCTTACATAGGATTTTTTCCTAGATACAGCTTTCTGTCAGTCCTAGATCACATTACTTTCTTTTTATAGCTATACACACAAAGCATTTTAGGTGTTACACCTAATTATGTCAGCACAATAACAATTTAAAAGCTCATCATTAAGAAGTAAAGGTTAAGTACTTATATGTTAAGACTCCTTTTTATAAAGACATATAGTGCTATATGACATAAGTAAATGAATTACACACGCACTTAAAAGTCTGAGAGTTACAAAAAAATAGACCTCTTTTTGGATAAAGGGAAACTTGATGAGCTTGTATCTAGGCAATAACATTGGGGAACAGCAGTGTTGACTCACAAGCTTTCCGACTCATGAAAACCATGCGACCATACAGGTTGCAGAGCACAGAGCTGTGTGGCAAAACAGTCTTTTCCACAGGGAGGTAGTTCGGCATTGCTGTCAGGAGCATGGGCTTTGAGTCATACTGTGCCCACCCTACTCATTGTTGGACCTGGGCAAGTCACTCTGGACCTTTGTGCACTGGTTCCCTCATCTGTAAATGGGGACATTAATACTACTTGTCTCCTAAAGTTGTTCTGAGGATTAAATGTTCAGGTCTGGAGTTCAGTATCTTCCATCATATGATCTTAACGGAATCTGGCTAACTTTAGTTCCCACAGTACAAAAACTTTTAGTTAGCGACTCTAGACTGTTCTTAAGTGGACCTCATGCTTTTCCATTTTCCTTCCTTGGTTCATACAGTTCTGTCTTACACGTCTTCCCCAGCAGCCACACTCTCCCTGTCCACGAAGCCAGCCTTCACTCCAGTTCTCAGGCAGCGGAAGGTGAAGATCTCAAGAAAATGAACCATGGGAACCAATCCTGTGACCCCTTTGGTCCTTCCCAGTTGCCTTCTCACGATCTTCCCCCTCGAGCCCTAACAACCTGTTCACTGAGCAATTTGCTTTTTGTATCATAAAATTTTCCTCACAATTTACTGAGAAAAATATAAGGGGAGCAACATTAATCAGTAAAAGTTTTCTAGAGTTAACAGGATTTGTAAGTTCAGGAAGATATCAACATTAATAGCCAAGGTAGATTATTTTTTAATTTCAGTTAATAATCTTCTGCTTGTACCCACGATTGTGGATAATCGAGTTCATTAAATGCCACTGACTACACTGTATATAAAGCGTAGTTGGAATCTAATTTCCAATTCTGAGCTTCTTGAATGACAAAGCTTTCAGTATAATCATTATCATTAATATTTATCATGCAATGAATGTGCTTCCATACTCCTTCAAACTAGCAAAAATAAGTCATTTTCTCATTCCATCAGTTGTGAAAAGCAAGTCTATAAATAGATACAGGAAAATGCCTACCCACAGTTATAATTTTTATCAACAAAAGCTAAGGGTCCAAAATAAGCTCAAATTCCTACCCCTGGAATTTTACCTGAATTGTCTAAATCAGCCAGCTTCAAAGTTTAGGATGGGCTACAACAGTGCTTTCAAGACATGGAAAACATCATATGGTGTCAAAACTTGAGTGTTTTAATTAAGGCTTTTAAAATATTTTAAAATTATATAAAAGGCTGAAAGCTACCATTTGCAATATGTAAGAAAATATTTCAATTAAATAATGTGTAATCAATAAACTAGAGGTTTCCAAAGAGTTGGCAACATTCTCCTTTGTACTAGGAGGGAGAAGCTCCATTCATTCACTTCCTTTTAATGAGGCACTTACCCCTGGAAATAGGCATTAATTCCTTACATTCACTTTACCACCAATTAGGGGGCAGAAAAAATTTAGGGTACCATGCAAATGTAAATTCAAGCATTAATGACTTTAAGTGTTAAATAATTACTTGAGTAATTAAGAATCAAGTGAGGGTTCACATACAGAATGGGGAATGCCTCCTCACATTTGAAGTGTCTTAGAAAGAACATTTCATTTGTAGATGACATAGATCTACACTATGCTCCTGAGAAAAAGCCCGGATTTCCAACTTCACAGAACTGTTCTTGAACCTCAATTTATTAGCCCAAACTGAATTAATGTTTTTCCTTCCTCAAATCAAAGCAATTCTTGTTTATATTATGAGATACTCCAGTTTGAAATTTCAAATTCATCCTTTTCCTTCATCACTAATATCCACTAAATTGATATGCCCTGCAGACTTTATTTCCTCTTTCTCTTCCACTGCAAATGCTAATTCAGACCTGTCTTGAACTTTCTAAGAATAATGTAATAGCTTATTAATTGTTCTCTCTCACTTCATCCCTCACTTCAATCCATTCTACGTGGTGTTGCAGTATTATCCTCGACCTTGGTTCTTACCTGTTCTCACAACATCACGGTCCATTAGAAAGTATACTGCAAGTTATTTATAACTAGCACTAAGCAGTAAATTTGTACGAACTTTTTTTTTAAATAAATGAAAGTTGACTCATCTGTTTCTTTAATATAATTACACTCATCTTCAACCGTTTTCCAATATGCTTTCTGGACAGGAACAGAGGGGTGGAGTTACAGAAAAGCGCTAGCAATTATACAGAATCCTGGCTCCTTACCCACAGGTAAATGATATCCTTCACACGTGTGCGGGTGAAAAGCTCTGCTGTTTAGAACCATCAATGGCTTCTCATTGCCTGCTAATTTAAAGATAAACTCCTAGGTCTGGAGTTCAGTATCTTCTATCATGTTCGTAACTGAACCTGGCTGACTTTAATTCCCACCATGACTGTACCAAAATGCTTAGTTAGTGACTCTAGACTGTTCTTAAGCGACCTCATGCTTTTCCATTTTCCTTCCTTGGTTCACACAGTTCTGTCTTACGCGTCTTCCCCGGCAGCCACACTCCCCCAGTCTGTGGAGCCTCCACTAATTCTACTAACCGGTATGCATCGTTCCACTGACTTCTTCCAGCCTGTTTTTACCTCTAAAAATGCATACAGAAAGATAATTATTATTGAATATGTCCACACTTCTACTATTGAGCTGTGAGATCTTTGATGAAAAGGCTCTGAGGTTTATTCCTCTTTTCTCCTACTGCAATAGCTAATTTAGTGCTCAGGATACAGTCAGCAACTCCAATAGCTCTTGACAAACTGCAGAAGAATAAAGAACATGAATTCCAAAGAAATAAATAATCCAGTATTGTTAGTAAGGGACCACTCAAAGCCTAATCAGATTCTAACACCTACTGGATGCTTTCTCAGTGAAACCTAGAGTTTTAAAGATGATTATACTGTGTGCTGATGCTCTAGCATACTGCCACAGCTCAAAACCAATTGTTTCAAAACCGAACTTAAAGTCATTTAAAAAGTAAGTACAAAAATGTATAATTCCATTGGATAAAACATTGTATCGCTTGGGGGAAAGGGAATTACACACATGTTGAGCAGAAGAGCACATCCTCCTAAGAAAATAGAGTAAATTGGTATTTTACAAAACATTCATCTTCACTGCAAACTTCATTCAACTGTATTGTTCACTTTAAAAGGGTATTAATATTAACAGGACTATTCCAAAGCCAGGCAGAGTATACTGCTCTCTGGAAGAAAGAAAAGAAAAGCTGTATGAAATCTTCAGGAAATAAATAAAACCATTAGTTTTTAATGTGGATGGAGGTATTTTCCTAATGGTTCTTTAGAAATTTTAATCTGTCTTACATTCAGACTCCAGGACAGTTAATATACTTAATTTATAATTTTATTATAATAATAACTTCTCTATTAATAAGAGCACTTACAAGTTATAGATGATTGATTTCCATGAAAGAACTGTGAATATTTAGATAATCTTTTCCCATTTAAGGATATTTCCATTTTCATATCTATCCCAGTTAGGAAAACCTTCATTGAAAGCATTTATAGTATGGTTTTTAGCAGAAAGTCACAGTTCTTAGTGTGGCACCTGTTTCTTCATTCACTCACTCACACATTTAATACTTGAGACTTAACAGGAAGTGGGATGCGTACTAAAATTGGGGCATACTGAAGGATAATAACAACAGAAGCCAAAATGTGTAGTATTCTTGCCAAAGCTAAAACGGGATGGTGAGATGACGGGTAGGTTATAAAACACAGAATTAATATTCAGGCTTCCTGAACAATTCAGTAGTCTGTAACTGGTCATCATCACTTTCCAAACACACTGTCTATTGTTACAATTGGAAAACATGGTATAAAACAGGGAAAAAATGTATTTTGATCCTTACAGGATTTGTTCAAAAAATAAGGACTTTCTCTTTCAGAAAGCAGATCCAAATGTAACCTACCTATTGCTCGTCACGAATCGCCGTGCCGTTGGGGACATCCTACACTAGGAAGGGAGACTGTCGAGTGGGGTGGGGCTCAGTCACTTGGACGGAAGACATGACAGTGAAAAGATTACTCCATCTCCCGTTTTCGCCCAGGTCTGTAACGTGACATGAAAACCTGCAACCCTACTCTGACAGCATTTCCCCAACAACTATACCAACTGGTACTTCGTTAACTGTAATGCAGCAAAAGGAGCTTGTTGAGGAGCTAGGAGTCTTGACTTCAAGCTCTGCCATTCACCACCAAGTCCTTTACCACCATTTCCATTTACAAGTCCTTCGAGTCTCAGTTTTCTGACCTATATCGCCTTCTATGTCTCACCTACTTCACTGAGGCCATTTATTATTTTGAGGCCACAATATCCATGGAAATGCTAACTAAAATGTTCTCCCTCAGAATAGCCCACCTTCAGATTCCATTCAGATTTCATGAAAAAAAGAAAATGGTGCAATAATAGTAAACTTCCCTATACTGTCTAATTTGGGAGAAAGAAAAATAACCCATTTCTTTGGAATAGATTTAAACAGGACCACAGCCAAGTAATTTATCCTCTCTGAAACTCAGCCTCCTTAATACCTGTTAGTTTCGTTGTGAGTGGAAGCAATAGGACAACATAAAAGTATTCTGAAAGACCAAAAAACATTAACCAGGGACAATAACAAAGTCAGCACAGCAAAACTATTTGTTATCCAAGTCCCGCTTAAGTTTCTTTTTAACTGCTGAGACGCTATGCACAAAATATATATCCTACTCTAAAAATTATCCCCCAAAACACCCAACAGTACTTTGTAAGATTAGATATTATGAAAGCATGTTACTGAAATCACATGGCTTATGTGTCCTACGCTATTAGCTATACATTTTTACAGAAAGAAAAACCATTTAAAACTGAGTATCGATCTAGTGAAAGTAATAGTACATACATAGTCCTCTCCACTCCCAAAGGAATCGGATTTTCGCCCCAATTTCTAATTTTAAAAGGAAAAAATTAAAAATACAAACCAAGACTGACTGAGACTTGCAGCTCATTAAAGCTGAGGTGATTTCCCCTATATAGAATTCTATTGATCTCCATAGTCCGCACTAGACAAAAAGTGTGGTCAGGGAGGGGGATGATGGATGCCTCTGCCAATAGCACTGAACAAACCTGTTAGCTAATTGCTACCAAAGACAATTATCCCCGCATTGTTTCATAATGGAAACACATTACAAAACTCTAATATACACACAGGGAAATTTGATGATTTGACTGTGGAGCCATGTGCACTGAATTTCATTGCCAAAGGCCAGCTAGGTCGCTGCTGTGAAGGGGAAGAAAGTGTCAGAATATAAGCCACAGTATCTTAAAGCTCCTTAAAGCTCTTTAAGGAAAAAAAAAAAAAAAAAGAAGAGGAAGAAAGAAAGGGGGGAGGGATGAGAAAGACAAAGAAAGGGAAACAACACAGCATCATCTGTAAATTGAATAAATTCTATGATCTGGCTATAATGTTAACATTTTCTGTTACCTTTAAAAAATGATAAACCTCTGAAATGACTTGTCATGTAAGCATAAAAAGATTTAAAATAATTTTCTGTCCAGACAAACATTTCAATAGTTTTTCTGACTGGCTGTGAGCCTACTGGCAGGTACGGAGTTAAAAAGGTGGCTTCACAATCACCTAGCACTATGATTAAAAATATCATCAAATATCTGTCATGATTTTACTTAAATAAAAAAAAAATCTGACTCTATAACAACTCACAGTAAAACAGCCATGAAACCAACCAATTATAAAAGAAAAAGCCTCAAAATACAGTTATTTGATTATACATAATCATAGTGTAATTCAAGCATACAATATTTACATTTGCCTCCTTTCCAAGAAGTCACATTCTTGAAATACCCTTTCCTTGATATGTTTCTAAATATGCTCATGGCCTTCTCCAGTGTATTCATGCAAGACATTTAATCCTAGCATTGGAATTATAGGAATGCTGATATACAGGACACATCAAAATTATATTCAGTACTATTTAACTCTACTGTATAAAATGGTACAAAATAAAAAGAAAAATGTACCGAAGATGTGCAGTGTTATAAAGATAAATTAATGGCTACAAAATTTATGAGCAACCTATTAACTTCATAATTCACAAGTCAATGAATTCTGTTTTACTGTGTTTGATGCTGCTTTATATAGGCTGGTCTACCTGCTTCAGACTGTGCTGACTACTATTTTGACAAGACCTGGATAGCAGTAGGTCCAAAGCAATCAGAAGGTTGACTTTGACAAATGGTGGTGCTGCGGTGAAGTTGAAAATAACACACATCCACTTTAATCTCTTTCTTGATTAAATCGAAACCATACCATTCTGACATCATGTGATTTGCTCATGAAGCATCACTGCAGGTTACTTTAGAGGCTACATCTATTGAAATGATATTGAATTTTTAGGGGAAGTACTTAATTCATTCAAATGAAACCTTCGCAAGGTAACTGGGCCACCAGTCACTGATAACTGCAGATTCAAAGAAAATCAAAGGAGAAATCCCTGACAAAAAATAAAAAAATAAAAATCCAACATGTACTACTGAATGATATTTTAGTAGGTATTATCTTCTCCTTTCATAGAGAGAAGATTATATGCATAAAGCATATTCCAAAGCTTTTTACCTATTCTACCACAGCTAAGCTCCAAAGGTAAACATTACACTAGGTAATAAAAATGCAGAAGATGAAACTGTCTTTTTTACATGAGACTAGGCAAATATTTATGGGGCAGTTGACAAACTCCTGCCTAGTAAAAGAGCCAGCACTGAGAGCAATTATCCTGATATTCATGACTCACTTTGAATATCACATTGAATATTACTCATAAATCTTTTACGAGCACATCCCCAGAGCTCACTTAACAGCCGGTTTTAATCATGCAGTTGACACAGAGAAAATAACAAAATGTATTTTTTCAGTGGCAAATTAATTTAGGCTTGAACCTCCTCCTGTAGCTCTATTCTTCCCCCTTTTTTTTTATTTTTTATTTTTCTGGTACAAAGACCAGTAAAATTCACTTTTGCATTTGGAAGTGGTATTTCTCCAGTTTTGCTGAATTACAATAAAAAAGGATGAATGTTTCCTTTAGAGTCACTTCCTGACAGTGGTTTTTTAAATGATGTATCTTGTTCTATATATGAAAAATGAATCAATTTTTGAATTTGATACACATTGTCTATTTTGCTGAATGGCAAGGTGAATGTATAATTTAGACAAAGAATAAAGCATGATTTTGAAGAGTATTTAAGTTGTGGGTGGTCCTTTATACTGCATTCAATTGTCATTAACTGCTCATGATAGCTGTTTTGGAATCTGGCTCTCATTAAGTGACTTGAAATGCCGTGTAAATTATTTTTAAATTGAGGGACGGGAGTAAAAGAGTACCATTAAGAAAAAAAAAAAAAAGAAAAAAGGTAACTCACGTGGAGTTTCCTCGTGTTCCTGCAGAAACCTTTCCAATATAATCCGAGCCATTAATGAGGGTGCGTAGTCCACCTTTACAAAACAGAAACAGAAAATTAAAACTGTCAAGTTCTGCAAGCAGTTGATATTCCAATATTTTGTCAACACTGAAGATTAAGTCAATTTTAATCAACTACAGCAAGCATCATTCATTAAAATCTTTCCCACTCCTGGTGGCTTCCATCATAATAAAATTATAACAAGTATGATCTGTGCTGTTGAAAAGAATAAATGGGTCAAATTTATTAAATGTAATATTGAAGCAAAAAGGATGGAAGACCCTGGAAATAGTATTCGCCTAAAAGAGCGAAATGGGCTTTTCTGATCTCGCCTCAATTTTTCCCATTGGCAGGCTAGTATTATTTTTATTCTAGCCATTCATTCATTTCCCTTTCCAACTATCTATATTTGTATTGTTTTGAACACAATTTCAAATAAAAACCCCTTTTGTTAGTAACTGTTTTCAGAAACTGAATTATGTCCTTAGGCATTAAAAATATGAATTTATTGATTTCAATTTATTTTATCTTTAAAGACTTCACTGAAATTTTGGTATAAGTTCTGTGTATAAAATCTTGTTTAATGGAAGAGAAATAGCTGTACCGCGTAAATACTAATAACCAAATCAGTAATAATAGTATCTGTACTATAAGATCATCATCCTTAGGCTTATCAAAAATGTTATTTAATCAATTTAGTTCATACAGAACCCAGGGAGGTAACTTTTCTATATATATAAAAGATCAAACAGAAAACAGGGAACACGCAGTCCAAAAGTCATTTAAATTAACTAAAAATGCCTCTACTCTTTTGGAAATGTATTTACTTCTTTTTGATTCTCAGATCTTTTATTAACCATTGATTTAATTTCACAAGAAAACTGGTGTGTATTTTTCAAGAACAATGATGCTCCCTTAAAACAAGTCTTTTTATCTTTGGTATGAGAGAGCAAATGCTCCTCATATATTATCACCATGAATTTTCCTTGACAGGTTTTCAAGTCCCGTATTCATACCAAAATTTTTTCTTGATTTAGTAACTAGACAAAAAGGCTGGCTTCATTTGTATGAACAGTTTTTTCAAATATGTATGTACTTGGATGCCCTTAAATTCCCCAAGTAGAAAGAAATGCTTTCCACGAAGCTGCTTATTCCTAGTAACCCACATCAGAGCTGACACATGAAAAATGGTGAAATTACTGAAGGTAGTCCAGCCTGAATAAGGACTACCTTATTAGTTCAGGTACTTGCATCTCCCTAATTTTCATATTAATCATGTGTCCATCTTTCTCTGAAATAGGGCCATCATGCTTCATGTCAGAATTTAGCATGTAAGTAAAATTCATAGTGCTTCAAATCTCACTTGAAAATATTTGTGTGGAGAGAACAGAATGACTGATCTTATTATTACTAACAAAGTGAGATCTCCTAAAATGTTCATTTTAGCCTTGAAATAGAAAAATTGGCATCGAGACATTTATAAAATCAGTGATGACCACATATAGTCCCTACTCCCAAATCAACAATAGCATAGTGTTGCTGTTCCAGAGAGCTGCCGCACACTGTGATGTGCCAATGTTATATATTTCTCTCAATTTTTACAGTTTCCACTGATTGCATGTATACTGACTCATAAAGCATTACCATCACATCAGTTGTCACCAGATGCAAGCATATGTCATTTAAGTACTAACTACCATATAAAAATGGCAGCTTGGTTGTTTAGAAGTCATAATCTGATACCAGTCATTCCCAAATTTCCCTAATGGGTTAGCAATCTCTCAGAGTACCATTATGTGTATACTAATGTGCAGCCAAAAAAAAGGGAAAATCTTTAAATAAATATTTATTTGGTTAAATATTGCTATATATTCTCAGTAAATAACAGGTTTATTGACATAGAAAAATGTGTTAGTGGGTTAAAATTTTCCATATTGCTAGAAGACGGAAGTTGAGGTCAGCTAAATAAGCTAAGCTCGTTGGAAATACCCATTAACAATTCAAATGAACATAAACTGCTACTATATAAAACTTGCTCCACCAAGATAATCTATAAAAATGAGCACCGCGTTTGCATCACGTTCTTCCTAGATGCTGCACCTAGAAGCTACTAGCTCACTCTTCCTTTTCATAAAGACAATCTCTGAATCCTAGTTGTGAAATACCTTCCGCTGCTAACAGAACTGACTCACAGCAAACAACTCGGAAGACACTTAAAAGCCACCTTGCTCTAGAAACAGGAAAAAAAAAAGAATAAAATACATGTTTAGCTAGAAGAAGAGAAATGCATTCTATGTGTTAACTATCCTATCAGATGGTATAGACATTGCCTGGACTATTAAAGCCTTCCAGTAACTGATAGGTAATTGCTCACTTGCTGACTGCAGTGGTGTACAGCAGACAGAAGCTGTGAGAGAAGCCATCCTTCCTTGCTAATGTAACATGTAGAACTTGCTGCTACTGCAACACTTAATGCTCACAGTACCAAGTCATCTTTAATGCAAACACACATTTTCTGCCTTGCTTCTATGTTTTCCATTATAATGCAACATGAAAACAGTGTACATTTCATTCTATCCCTATGAGGTTTGCATAAGCAGTTCCAAGTCAGACTAAATATTGTATTGCTCTTATTACAGTGGATAAATATTTTAAAGTTTACGAATTAAATATTTTATTTTTTCAGTATGCTCTCTGCAACTATTATGAACTTTTTACAGCTTCTTCATTCATGGGAAATCTTTAGGGCTTCCTTTTTCAACTGTAAGACTATTATTTGTTTCCCTAAACAGAAGCAGATCAGAGTTAACAAATAAGTTCAATAAATCACTTTGTACTTGCTGTTAATAGGAACGGTATGCTTCTTCATATAAAGAGACTTTTCTACAAGGCATGTATCTTTTATTATAATGAATGTTTGCTAACAAAAAATGAATCAAGTAAATGTTACAACTTTAAGTATACAATTTCTCTCTTCATTGTTACAATAGTTAGCGAAGGTTTTCTTGGCACACAGCTCTTTACTTGACACAGGTGTTTCTCACAGTAAATTAAGGCAACACATCCAAAGAAGAGCATGTCCTGAGCTGTTCGGTTAAAATTTCCCACAAAATAAGAAATCAAGAAGTTGTTTATACATTTGCCTCAAAAGAAGCAGACTAATTATATTAACTGATTTATTAACATAGGAATTTCTTTGTCCAATTATTGAAAGTACAAACAGACTAGGGAGCAATTTAAATGTCTAGTGTACCTCAAAATCTTTTTTTTTTTCCCAAAGGTTAATTAGAATTCTGAGCAAAGCTACTGTAGATAGGGCCCTTAGGTTTTAGGCAGGTTTAAATATAATAATAACAATAACATTACCTCATTGGCCAGCTCCAGGAGCACTGGGGCAGCTCCGTTTTTCCTCACTCCATTCAGGTACCTAGAAAAGACAAAGCCACAGGGTAACGCGGTGGCAAGAAAAGGCCAGCACAGACTTGTCAGCATCCCCTGTGTGTACACGTTTCTCCTGGGCAAATGCCACACTCACCTCTACAGAATGCTACTGTCACAGGAAGGCTTCCATGGGGAAGGGATAACAAAACAACTTACCTCCAAACCACTGGATCCTCACAGAAGTCGGGGGCAGGAGGTATGAACATACTGGTCTCCCCTGTTTGTATTCCCCCAACCTCTGTGTTCCCTTTCACAGAGGATTCAAAAAGAACTATCCCTAACACCCTCGTTT
The DNA here is from genome assembly GCA_004026765.1 of Micronycteris hirsuta. NCBI lineage: Eukaryota > Metazoa > Chordata > Mammalia > Chiroptera > Phyllostomidae > Micronycteris > Micronycteris hirsuta. Next base: position 12,658 of record PVJI01005027.1, read on the forward strand.
CATCCATACCATGACCATCTCATGGAAAGGAAATCAGTTCCCTTGAAAAAAGCATCCATGAACCCGTATCGCCTTTTTTCTTTTGTTTCACAGGACTGGTAGACACCTTACTAAGAAAAAAATGGAACAGACTTGTCATCAGTGGGTCAGTACACCTTTAGCAGAAAACGAAAGGCATCATCTTTATCTGCTCTGCATTTCTGTCATAACTTCCAGCCCTCCTCATCCTCTAAATGCACTAAAAAGAAAAAAAAAAGGAAGGAAAAATTACCCAAATCCATCCCACACATAAAAGACAAAGTGATTTTTTTTAACAAAAATTTGAATGCATCCTCCTCCTTAAAACACTTCAAAGGCCCCACATTAAATCTCAAAACTAAATTATAACCACTTAACAAGCCCTTGTGCGGTTCTTCAAAATCTGGCTCCTACCTATTCTACTAGGCCAGCCGCATTTCCAGTGACGGTTCCCTCCCCAGCCTTCACCTGTGGAACTCATGATCCTGCTTACATGTCACCCACTTCGATCCACCACAAACCAGAAGTAAGTAAGTTAAGTCTCACATACAACCAAGGAGCACCTTGTACACCTCTCCATCATTCAACGCAGCATATTGTATCTGCCTGGTTACCTGTCTACTTCAAGCCACCCCTCACTATAAGGCTGAAAGCCCCGCGAAAGTAGAGGAATTGTATTTTATTCAATTTACTAAGCCTAGAACAGTTCTTGGCTTATAATAGGTGATTATATTACACATATATACTTTTTCTTTAATAAATGATAGTATTCATATTTTTTCATAAATTAATTTTTAAAGCCATATTGGGCAAGAAAATACAATTAAATATGGACACTGTCCCTATAGTATATTGTTTGAGTGAATAAATTAACAATATTTGTTTGATAGTAAAAATCAAAGTCAGATAAGGTCTTACAAAATAAAATGCCAGAAGCAGATATTAAATTATATTATTTCACAACTATGCTTGTAAAGATGTACAATTTTCCTATAAACTAAGTGGAATAAAAGCCTATTATTCAAGGTAGAGAGAGTCTCAGGATCATCACAACTTCAAAGTAATTCCAACAAGTCCATTTTCCATCTATTGGGGCCTTTCTTGAATAAATTGTTTAGGAATCTAACTGGGAAATAAGTATTTTCAGAAGCGAGGAGAAGAAACGGCACGCGTGATTTAGAGAGAGGTCCCCGGGAAACAGGCCAGGTAGGAAGCTCCCATCAACTGACGGCATCCCCATTACACTGAGAGGCCCGCTGAAGGAATGACCAATCAGGCCAGCCAAGACCATCTCCTCATGTGTCTGTAACCGCCCAAAGTATACATTCATTAAGGGTTCAGATTCTGGGTCAGAGTTGCTAGGCCTATGCTGATATTAGGGTGACTCTGCAAATTTCTACTCAACATTCACTTATTCCACGAATACTCTGGAGCACTAACTATGTGTTGGGTCTTATTCCAGGTTCTGAAGCAACAGCTCCATGAACTTCCATGGCTCCTGCTGTCACAGAGGTTGTATTACAGTGGAGGAACAGGCAATGAAAAGACAGAGAAATAAATACATAATATAATGATAAACACTACAATAAAATGCAAACTTGTATGGGTTGGTCAGCAAGCCCATCTCTAAGGAAGCGACACTGAGTAGAGACCTGCAAGAGGGAAAGTGGCAAGCCATGGAGGAAGGGCAAGTCAAGTGAGATAACAGTCTGTGCAGATGTCGCGAATGTGCTTGAGCGTCCCAGAACCAGGAAAGGCTCTAGTGTGACTGGAGCCGAGCTCGTGACAGCTGATTGGAAATAACAAGAGAGTAGATGGACCCCCAACCGCTGCCTCTAACTAGAGCATTGTTGTTGAGTCCAAATAACATGGTTTCATGAAAACCCCACATCAATCATTATCCTGAAAATGATCAATGAAACATTTCTATTAAGTAAAAGGAGATGATCAAACAACAACAATAACTCACTCTGTCTGTACAGTCTATACAATATCAAAGCATGTTCATAAGCAGAATTCCTAATTGAGAGCTTGATAAAGCTTCCCAGTTGGTCACATACAAAAACCAAACCCCAGGGTACTGATGAAACCTATGTGTGCTCTCTTAGCTGGCAAGCAGAGAAGTTCTGAAATGGAATCCTCATCAACCAAAATCAACTGAGGTGCCTTCATACGCTGAAAAGGGTAGACCTGCTTCTGAATGTACTTGTTCCCCAGTCTGTTTCCCAACTATATTCTATAACACTTCAGAAGTGCTAGGGAAAAGAAGTTAAAATTAATTTGAAGTTCTGTTTGTCCTTTCAGAGAACTTTAATTGTCCTCCACATAAAGTGACAGTTCTTTCATATTTTTAGATATGCAATCACGGAGGCATGCTAATTACAGAAAATATTCAATAAGGACATAATCAGATGTTCCCAGTCTTACCCTTCTCTGCATCCTCAAAGCATCCTATGTAAACTTACAGCACAGACTTTTCACACGGTTTCTTTCTCTCTTCAACTAAACTTGGAGCTGCTTGTGGTAGGGCTAACATAAATGAATGCTGAACCTCACCCAACAGATCCCTAGCAAAGGTCTGACTTACTCTTGTGATATAGGGATGTGATCCTGAACGCCACATTCAGGTGACCTGGGCTGTCTTCCTAATGCCTATTTGCAAATAAAAACTACTTTGCACAGGAGATACATGTCACCCTCTAGCTTTGCCACAGGAGGACTCACAAATGTATGTGTTGTGGGTGAAACCATTCTTTTTTCAGAGAAGGTCTATTTTATGGTTTTTTTGAGCATGTAAGATATATTAGCATCTAAGATTAAAACATTATGTACTGATTTTAAATATAAGGCAAGGTTATTTGGTCTTTAAAATTTTCATAATAACTATAATGGTGAAAATTAGAAAACCTACCAATCAAATGAAATTCAGTTGATCTGATTCTCTAAAGCTGATGAAGCTGGCCAGTGGACGGTGTGTGTTCAGTGAGGAGAAGAACGTGAGACAATACTTCTAAACTTCACTATTGATGGGGACGTGCACATCTGACCAAGTCGTGAATGTGTCTGTGTGTGCACACATTTTATCAAGTGTATGTCCCATTTGGAAATAAAATGCCATTAGTACAGGGGCATTGTTTTCAAAATAAACATTCAAGCTGTGACTATACATACACAACATGAAGAACTGGGGAAATTTCCTCAATAATTCAAAAGCTTGAGAAAACATTTTCTATGATATTCTGATGCTGTGAAATTTCAGATACTCATGATGGAATCACACTGTGGATTATACGTTTTAAATACAGACTTCAAATTCTGAATAGAAATCATCTCAATGCTATCAAGAATGCAGAGAGACTCAAGAATTCTCTAAAATTGCTACTAGGAAACCATCACAAGCTTTCTAGATAGTCATTTGGCAGCGCATAATAAAATCTTTAAATGCTCATTGTTTGCACCAATAACTATAGATATAGAAATATTAAGAAACTAATACAAAATGTAAAGACTTGTTCATCATAGTTTTTATAACATCAGAGCATTGAAAACATGTATGTTCCACAGAGGAATAATTCAGTAAATTATACTTTCATATGATGAAGTAATGCAATCAATAAAATGTTTACAAAAGCTTTCTACAAAATGGCAGCATGTCATATACACTTTTCCAAGCATAAAATTCAGGATTCACAATTGCATATATAGTATGACCTCATCAACACAAAAATGGATTGACAAAAGTGCAGAATGAAAAATACCACAGTGCTTATCTCTGGGAACCACAATTATGAGCTATCATTCATTCCTTTTTAAAATCATCACAAATGTGCTTCATTTTCACAGTAGGTGAGTATTGCTTTTATAAAAGCAAAAAATTAAAGACATTGTTAGCATTGTCAAGTTGCTAAACTATGTTTTGAGATAATACAATTTTCCTTAATTTTAATGAGCTGGCAAACAAAAAGTGTTTCAAGGCCAATTCACCTTAGAGTATATACAAGGACGCAGAATCTGCACGTCTGGGCCAAGAGGCCTGTGACGTCAATCCGCCTGCAAGGTAACCCCGCAGCCTGTGTCCAAGCACCAAGTGCAGGGCAGAGTCAGGGAGCAGCCCGGGGAAGCAGGGAGCCGGTCAGACTGCTCTCCCACTGGTCTGTCCAGCACCGCCTGACTTTACGCTTCTGTTTCAGATTTCGAGTCTCCTTGGAATAACTGAGACTCTCACATTTAAATAAATGGAAAGAAATACAAATATATTTCTGTATTCTCATCATTACCACTCAACTGTGCGTTATTTTAGTAACCATACAAAAAGGAAAGATTTTTATTTCTGGTCTAAACTACACAGGTAATCCAATAAAGTACATTCATACGTTAATAATTAAATGTACTTCTTAATGAAACTAAGATTTTAAAAAGCAGCACTTAGAACTCTTGGAAATCATCTACTGAAACAGCCTTCATACAATGAGAAAAACGGTTGTCAGAGCAGACCCATGGCCTCACAGTGGGTCTCCACAGTCCCAGTAACTGCCCTATTTCCCTTCTCTTAGGTTAACAAGGCTTTAAAATCTGGACACAGAACCATACTTTTCAATGACAGCTTCCGACTATAATGTTACAAGCAAGGATGTATTTTTGACATGTAAATAACTTTTCGGTCTTTCTCTGGAGGGTCTGAATGCCCCTGCAGCAGCTGTTGGCTTCATGGAACTTCATGAGCGGTTCTTAATCTCATGTGTGTGATTTGGGTTATGGCTTTTATTTACATGTTAATTTCATTAAGGAGATTTCAACTTTTGCATAAATCAATTCAAACTTTTAAAAGACTTGTTCAGAGAGAAATTCTCCTAGACACAAAAGTTGTGTGTGTGCTTGCTCACCTTTCTTTCTTTAACAGATACTACTAGTGAAAACTGAATGTATCTTTTATCGTATACAGAATAATGTATAATTTTTAAAAAATAGAACTTCAATAACTTCTCAATTCTTAAAAAATGACCTTACAAAAGCATGACACCAGTATTTTATCTGTACAGTAATTTCATTCATAAATTTTTCATGCATAAAAATCATCTAAAATTAGTATTGTCACTCTCGCCACGGAAAGGTTGATCTGTCAGTCTTAAGTGTAATAATTTAAGAGCATATATTCAAATAATCTTCCTTTCCAATATGCCCTTGAAATACTTGAGAAGCCAACGATTTCTCATGGAAACCATTACTACTTACCATTATAAATTAGTCATATTACAAAGCAAATAAAATTGTTTAAAAATAGTTTTTAAAATGTTCTGTTTGTTTTAGAACTGAGTCTGAAAACTATTTATAATAAATTAGGCTGGAATTAAATATCCTATGGACACTATGATTTAATGCCCAAGATTTCCTTTTTAAAATAAAAACTTCTATTTTGTGACAGCTGTACATTATTATATATCTCCATGTCCTTACTTGGTATATGTCTCTCCCCCACCCCTGAAATGGCTAACCCAATACCTATGATGAAAAATATGACTGCACCAAAATTCAGTTTTATATTCTAATATATTTTTCAACTTGCTGATCTAAAGAAATAAACGAAAATTGGTTTGAGAACTTATACATATAGGTCCATATATACACATGAACATATGGAAGCACACAAGACACACACTTACAACAGTTTCCAGCAGTGGACTAAGATTTCACAATGTCGCAATGACTGCCTACGTAGTACAAATGCACACACTCAATCAAGGCAGCGTCACTAGGTTCTTTAAATCAACAAAGCACAGCATTGGAAAAATCACTTAAAAATATATGCAAAGTCTTAAATAACAGAGTTAAAATAAAATGCTTTCGAATGTTGTATAGAAAATTCACTTAGTAACCTAATTTATTCATAATTATTATTACAATTAATAGGTACTATGATACCCTCTAGTGGGGCAGGCAGGTCATACCTCTGGTAATAACTTTCAATCGCTTCTGAAGTATGATGCTTGGCATGTGTTCTTTTAATATGTTTCTGAAACAAAACAGAGAAGACCTTTATGTTGTGTCACAGATGAGGTTCCGGAACAAAAACGACATATTTCTTCATCCTCACATCTCACACTCGGGGCAGACTGAATAACAGTTTAGGGATTTGGGTGGTGGTAGGCCTTTTCCCCTCGACTCCATGAACCTGCGCATTTTAATCTCCACTGCTTGGCAGGGATGTCTTCAGACTGCACCACAAGGTACAGTCTGTATGTAAAAGCCAACAGGGTCAGAGCAATTGAATCTAAATAAGTTTGCTTAGGGTTGCAGAGGGCAAAGAAAAACTTGTTCCCTTGGAAACCTTTGTATTAATTTCCCCTCAATTCAATTCTATCTGAGTCTTCCGCACTCTAGTTTTACAATCCAATTGCCATTTTTAACCAGGACGAACATTGCTTAAAAACAACTTATTTGAAAACTACAAAAAGTAATTCCATCGAGACTTGCCACTTGACTGACATCTGTCATCTCATGATAAATGACTCCATTTTCTGCCTCTCTTGCCTTCTGCCACTCCAGCAATGGTCATTTATCATCATCTCTGTCAGCAATGGAAAGCGGCACTGACAGTGCAAGTCAGCAAACATTTAGCACATGGAACCACGCAACACAGGGAAATTATTATTGTCAGAATAATAATGGTTTAGCATAATTTATTACAGGTCCACCGAATAAGCAAAGGCTAGATGTTATTAGACAGATGGATGGGTAGGCTTGGCAGGCCTCCACTGAGACGCAGGCGGTGCTTGATGTGGAAAGGAGAGCATCCTCCAACCCAATCAGAGAGCTGGCAGTTCAATTACAAAGAAATAAAGGGACATTCATCATTCAATTAGGCACCTGTCAACCCTCACAAAGGAGAAAACTTCTAACCTGGTACTCCTGGGAGAAGATGCTCAGCAGAGTGGCCTGCGATTGACTGGAACAAATAAAAGAAGGACAAAGTTAATTACTGGAGTGCACGGCAAAGAAACAAAAGAGAACGGAGCTTCAAAGGTAGGCCTGCTGCCCTGTAATCTAACAGAACATGGAAACAAGTGTGGAAAAGTTGTTCCAGATGAACACCTCAGACAAAGGCTTCCTGCTGCTAGGTCAAGGAGAGAGAAAAAGGGAAAGGGGAAAATGTGGATGGTCTCACAGCCAAGTGTCATATGATTTGGGTGTTTTAAAAAACTTTACAATGATTGTAAATCATATCTGTAGCGTGCACTGATGTTAAAAGGGACCAAAACAGGTAAGGTTTATTTCCATTAATAAACGAGAGTTAAGTCCCACAAACAACAGGAAACGTGCCACGCGTTTGTTGGAAACATTCCGGAACTTGTTTTGTTAGCAGACAGGTATCCTCTTCTGTAGCTGCCTCAGATTCAGGAGGAAACTTTGGTCTTCACTAGAAGCAGCACAGAGGCCACGGGAACATTCCCGCTGACACTGCTGTGCTTTGAAAATAGCAGCTTTCACCACAGGAAGCTGAGGTCCTTGAAGTGAGTCATTCCCAAGGACCACCTTCTTCATCGAAGATGCCACACAGTGCCCAACACCTGCCAGCAAAGCGACCTGGAAAACCTTCTTCTCAAGTGGGACTTTTCCCCTCACAATGGTTAACATTTAAAAATGGAACAGAATATTTTTATCTCTAAAAAACAATCAATGCCCTATTGCTACTCTCTTTTTTTTTTAAAGATTTTATTTATTTATTTATTTATTTATAGAGGAGAAGGGAGGGAGAAAGAACAATGTATGGTTGCCTCTCACATGGCCCCCACCGGGGACCTGGCCCGCAACCCAGGCATGTGCCCTGACTGGGAATCAAACCGGGACCGCTTGGTTCCCAGCCCGCGCTCAATCCACTGAGCTACACCAGCCGGGCCTATTGCTACTCTTTTTTGATTGCCTTCTGTAGATATATCTACCTGATTGTATCTTGAAAACAATTATCTCTGATATATTTTCCTACAACATGCTATCTGAACAAATTAATAGTATTAACAATTTGACTTTTAAAGTACACCAAAGCACTGTGAATAATTATTTTTTTCTATTCGAGAATGAAACCTCTCAAGCTCTTCACAGTAATTTTGGGAATGTAAAATAAAAACAATGACAGTATATTTCTTTATTCACTGTTTCAATTTTGTCATATTCTTCATTCCACCATAGATTTGGCTTCTAACCCCTTTCTACTCTTGTCAGATTACAAAAAGTAGGTTAAAAAACACATAAATGTTTACTAAGGAAAAATGGTAATTACTAAAGGATGGTTTCAATAACTCAAAAGTACTGAGAAATGAGTGAATACAATTACAAATTCACTACAGTCCATTTTTTTCAATTTCCCCTTAAAAATGAAAACCACGTTTGAAAGAACCAATTTATATATAAAATCTTACGCCTGGCTTGCCTGGGTTTCACATGCGAATCATATAGCTTTGTAGGGTTGCTGACAACCATTCTTCTAAAAAAAATGACAAAATTAAATCCAAATATTTGTCAACCACTGAATAAGCCAATACATTAGATAGTTTATGCAATAAACGGATCCCTCCTCATTCTGAAGCAAAATATATTTTTGTTACCTTTAATGGTAGACAAATTGTCATTCTCAATGTGTCAAAAATATGATGGAAAGAAATGCGCTTGTAATGCTCAAATCAGGGAATAAAAAGGAGAAAACTAAACTGAGAATTAAAAAAAAATGTAATTGTAGATGCCCAGATAAGATAATGTCTTTAAATTGCTTAGAATCCAACTAAAACCACAGACAGACCCTATGGGGCGGCCAAGTGTCTCAGAGGCCAAGAGGACTGGAGAGGAGGTCCCAGTGTACACTGGGACTAAAGCCTGGCTAGACCTGAAATGAGAAAATGAGCTACTTGACATGGTGACAACAGAAAGACAGACCTAGGGACAAAATGCTTTGGGTTTGGCTGACAAGATAAAGATGCAGAGAACTAAATGGCCTCTGTGAGGTCGTTTGCCAGCCTATTCTCTGCTCCTGTCTGTGCTAAGCTTATAGAAGAGGGTGCTGAACAAGCCTCACACGTAAATAGCAGAAAGTATTTAGTACAACTAAGTTGTACTAAAGTATTTTTTAGTTGTACTAAAAGTATTTAGTACAACTAAGACACTGACTCCAGTGTATATTCTTTCTTCCTTCCTTCCTTCCTTCTTTCCTCCCTTCCTTCCTTCCTTCCTTCCTTCCTTCCTTCCTTCCTTCCTTCCTTTCTTTCTTTTCTTTCTTTCTTCCAATGTGTTCATTCCGAAAAGGTCAACCTTGAATACCACTGTCAATCCATCAGCAGTATTCACTAAGTATCTACAGTGTTCTAAGGTCATGGGTATGGGGAACTATGATATAAAATAAAAAATTAAATGTGGTGGACAGGACTTGACTTAGAAGAAACTTTCAACATATATGCACAGCCATCCCTCAAATTAGAACACTGTCAAGTACTCATATATTTTGGGAGGATCTGGTGAAGTAAATCATACCCTGCAATCTCACATATTTCAAGACTGCATTGGTATTGAAACATACAAAGTCTGTCCGGAAAAGGTCCAACTATTGTTAATATAACAAGAATGGTTTGCATGACATTGATGTAACCTGGCAGCCAAGGAGAGTGGACTGGGATGCGCGTGCGTGAACAATGATGAGTTCACTGTACTAGTCAGTAGGGGCAATAGAGGCTGTTGAGTGAGCATGTGTACTGTGTGGCCATTGCATTCAAAATGACTGAGCGAGTAGAGTAACGAATCTGCATTAAATTTTTCATTAAGCTTGAACATTCCTCTGTGTAAACTCTTCAGATGATTCAGAAGGCCGTAGCTATGGGCAACTGGTGATTGGCAGCTTCATCACAACAATATGCCCACTCATGCATCATATTTCATGCAGAGTTTTTTTGAGAAACATCAAATCACCCAGGTGACTCAGCCCTGCTACAGCCTAGATTTGGTGCCCTTCAACTTCTGGCTTTTCCCAAAACCAAAATCACCTTTGAAAGGGAAGAGATTTCAGACCATCAGTGAGATTCAGGAAAATATGATAGGGCAGCTGATGGTGATTGGGAGAGCTGTGTGAGGTCCCAAGGTGCCTACTTTGAAGGGGACTGAGGAGTCATCATCCTACATACAATGTTTCTTGTGTCTTCATCAGTAAATATCTCTATTTTTCATATTACATGGCTGGATACCTTCCGGACAGACTTCATATATCCATTACTTAGCATATACATTTTCATATTCAAAAATTGTCACTTAACTTGCACAAATGCCCAGTACATTATTCAAACCTCTTCAAAACCAGCCTGTGTCTTTCCCATGCTACCCTCCCAGATTAAGTTCCTCCCACATCTGAAAGAGGCGCAGTTGGGAGGACCCCTAGAATGGCGGTGGAACCTTGCCTGGTGTGTGACAGACGGCTGTACGGGGGGGGGAGCAGCAGCCGTCCTAGAAACAAGCGTGAGGACAAAGCCGACGCACTGAGGACAGCAGGACAGAAAGCGGAAAGAGCCCAGGTCCTTGAGGAAGGGCACTGTTGAACTGCTCGAGAGAGCACGGATTGAAGGGACCAGCTTCCATATGTACTTCCTTTGAGTAATAATACACGCTTTTCAAAAAAACAAACAAACATAAAACAGGTTTCTATGTGCCTTGCAGGGAGGAGACCTGATGGAGGGAAGACTCTGAGACAGGAGTTATAACGACACATGCCGTTATAATGGCATGTGTAAGGGATGTAATGTTATACATGAAAAGCGTTGTCCATTTTCACACTTTCTAAATTTCTTCTTAGCTGGCAGCTACTATACTATATTTGACTTCCTTAAAACTGTTCCTCTGTTACTGTGTCAGTAAATTGATGTGTCCAGAGATCATAAATTGGTGTGAGTATAGTTTTTCCATACAGATTTTAAACACTGATAGGGTACTATTAACCCTCATTTTACATGGCATTCAAGATACTTCAGATGCCACGTAAGTATAAACAGGCAAAAAAATAGTTCCCCACAAACACAGGTGGCAAACACAAGGCCCACGGGCCGAATCCGGCCCTCCACCTTGTTTTATCCGGCCCGGCACCTTGTTTCTACCAGGCGGCAGTGCCAAGCTCTCACTTAACTGTTAAGGTGTAGTTACATTTATACAGTCCTAAAATTACATTCGGCCCTTTGAAGGCAACGGCAAGGCTGATGTGGCCCCTAGTGAAAATGAGTTTGACACCCCTGCCATATAGCATTTAACTCAATGTCCCCAAATCCACCAGCTAAGACACCCATTAACCTGAATGATCTCAGAGAAAACGAGGGTGGGCTGGTTACAGCGCAGACTGAGGGCAGAGCTCGGCACACCCCTAGTCGCAACGTTCAATGAGGAGCAAGTCCTCACGCTCCCAGGTGGACACTGATAAAAAGTAGAATCTTAAGGAAGAAGATACCGCACATCTCATGTCCTTCCTCTTCTCCAGTACCCAACCTCTGGAAATGACCATAAAGAAATAAATACCATTATTTAATTTTCAAGCTCCTTTTGCTACAGAATCCGGAAGTATAAAGATCTACATTCTACTGGGCTCAAAATTATCTGAGCAAAATGAGTGTTCTATCTGGGCCCCAGGGAACAGTAAATCAATGACGGGAGACAAGGCAGGGAACGCGTCAGGCCTGGAGACCTCACAGGTTCCAGGCACAGCAGCCTCTCTGAATCACTGGTTTGTATGCAGTTACTCGCTCAGGGCACTAATCAAGGAAGGTTTTCTGTGAAAGAAACACATTTGCCCTCCCTCCCACACCCCCATGCCTTTCATACACACGCCTACGTGCAGATTTGAAACACAGAGCTTCCCACTCAAAATCAAAATGGAATTCAATAAAAGAGCGAGACTTGATACAATACCACTAACTTTGCTATTTTTTTCAAGAACTACAATGAAGTAGTTCATACCTTTGCTTGAAGTGTCTCTGTGACTGCAAATGTGTCTTTAACTCAAATGCTACTTACCGCACATAAAGCAGCTTCAAATCCCTCCCTGAACACCGGCATAAACCCAACCGACCTTCCCTACAGAGGACAACGCCCTCTATAAGTGCTACTTTTATTATGTAACATTTAACAAAGATTTCCTAGTTCTAAAGCAGTACATATTCTGTATAAAATCCAGAGACGTCCACTGAAAGCATCCCGGTGCCTACCCTCCCTTTGTGTGTATCCACGTCTGCTGTGTGGTGCTGAGTGCATCTGTAGACAAATCTTTTTAAATTGCAAGTGTTTCGACCTACTTTTTTGTAACGTGTCTTCATGACACAAGACCATGCAACCACTTAGGCCAACATACAGAACACTGCTGGCAGCCCCCCCCTAAAATCTCTGATCACCACCCTTCCCTCTCACAAATGAATCTGATCTCAGTGTTAACTGCTTTCCTGCTTTTCTTTATTGTTTTACCCCCCAATATGTATTCCTAAACGCTGTACGTTAGCTCTGCCTGTCTGTAAACCTTGCATTAACGGAACCACAAGTGTGTGCTCTCCTGTATCTGGCTCCTTTCCCCCAACAGCACGTCTGTGAGTCCCCCGAGGCGATTTGAGTGCGCTGTTCCCTTTCATGGCTGGATAGTGCTCGCGTACCGCTGTGTAAGTGACACCGCACTGATCTGTCCTGCTGCCGACGGAGCCCTGAGCTGCTTCCCTTTTGTGCCAATGACAACTATGCTGCTGCGAACCTCCTGCACATCTCTCGGTGCAACGCGTGCGCACTTCGAGGTAGGGAGAGATGAGGTGGGGTTCTGGGTCATCCCACAGACGTCTCTAGCTGCAGTGGGCGCTCTCAAACGATTTTCCCAAGTGTTCATACAAAGTTTAAACTCCCATTGCTGTGCGACCTCATCGGACGCTCTCCGAGTCCTCGGCTTGCCTTTTCATGCTCTTTGTGGTGCTGCTTAAAGTGCCAGAGTTTTCAATTTTGATAAAATCCAATATATCAAGTAATTTTATTATTGGTACTTTTTGTGTATCTTTTCAAGAAATCTTTGCCTACCAGTCTTAAAGATATTTTCATATCTTTACCCTTAGAAGCTTGAGTGTTAGCTTTTATTCTTAGGGTATGATGTATCTTCAATTAATTTTGTGCAGTTTGCCATATATATATAAATATATATGTATAAGTGTGTATATATATATATTTTTTTTTTACTTTCATAGAGATACCTACCTGACCACAGACCATTTGCCCGTTCAATTATCTTGCAGCCTTTGAGGAAACCAAATATCTGAGGAAACCAAATATCTATTTTGGGACTTTCAGATTTGTTTACCATTAATTTATGTTTTCTCTTTGCACAAATACTATGTTTTGATTACTGTGGCTAAATCATGTATATTTAATGTAAGTACTTATACATTTAGGTTTAAATGTATCATCTTACTAAATGCTAATTGTCTTAGCCACTATACATTCCTTTTTGCTCCTTTCTTGTCCTCTTCTCAATTAATTTAATACTTATTTGTCATTATATTTCCCCTGGTAACTTGAAAGGTTTATACTCTTCCTACCTAACCACATGCCTCCTCAATTTATCAAAATGTATTTCTAACTGGTGACTAAGGTAGCTCTGGAAAACACAAAAACTTTACATCACTATCTACAGTTATCCCCCCTGACAAACAGGATATTACTGATGTTGTTTTAATTCTGCATATATCTTAAAATTCACAAGACATTGTTATTATTTTATACAGTCACTATTCACTCTGATATACCCACATATGTACCATTTCACTGTCCTTCATTCTTTCCCTCTCTGCTCTTCCATCTGGACTAGCGCCTTTCAATAATTCCACCTTGCAGATGTGCTGATGATGTCAAACGCTGGCTCTTTTCACAACAATGTATGTTATTTCTCTAACTGGTTTTAAGATGTTTTTATGTTTAGTTTTCATAGTTTTAACTCTGTGTAAAACCCACCTAGAATTTGTTGGATTTCTTAAATATGTGGCTGGGTGTTGTTCATCATTTGGGGGAATATTCTCAACTATTATTTCTTCAAAAATTGCATTAGTATTCTCATCCTCCTGAAACTCCAATTAGCCCTCCCTGCTATATTCTTTATTTCTTACTCTCTTTTCATAGTTCCACCTTTTTGTTATTCTGTGTGCCATTCTCGGTATTTTCTTCTGATCTATCTTCCAGTTTGCTAATTCTCCCTCCAGTAATGTCTAACTTGATATAAAATGCGTCCACTGAATTAAATGCATCCCACTTCAGCTATTGTATTTTTCTACTTGTAGATTTTCTATTTGCTTCTTTTTCAAATAAGTTCCCTGTAGAATCTTCCAGTCATGCTCACCATCTTGAATAAACTACAATTATAGAAATTCTGCTTTGGATGTCCAATAATTTAGCCCCTTTGACTCTATTTCTGCAGCTCCCACTGGCTCTCGTTTGTACCGTCACGTTCCCTCACACGACCAGATCTCTCACCGTGTGCCACGTTACTTAAAAATGGCTTTAAAAATAACTCGAAGACTAAACTGATGTTATCTCTCTCCAGAGAGAATCGTGATATGATTCCGGAAGCACCTGGAGTCCAGGATCAGTTTTAGGTGCTAATGCTGGAGGCCAATGAGGTAAACTTGAAGCTGAAGTAGAGTCATTAGACATGTTTTACCCTGAGTTCACATTCACTTTCAGGGTACAGCCCAGTAGGGCCCCAGCTCAAATCAAAGCCTGGGACATTTACGAGACCTCCCATCTTCGTGGACCCTAGTCTTTAAGTATTGTCCTCTAGCCCTACAAAGCTTCAACAGTCCTTCTCAGGACTTGGCTAGAATGACCTGAAAAAAAGGCAATTAAATTAGAATTCCATAATCAAATAGTTGGTTTCCCCAAAACCTTTATTTTCAGAAATTAAAAAAACAAAACTCTAACTCACTCATAAAAAGGGAATCATGATGGAAAGAAAGTAAATATATAGTGTTGAGCAAAGACAGTGATATACATAAAGAGTTGTAGAATATTTATTGCATTAATTGGACAGTAGAAGAAAGGAGAAAGGAATTGATTTTATTCTAGAAGGTTCTAGCAAACTAGAGATCCTAGAACACAAAATAGGAAAAGAAATAAGAGAATTAAGAAGGAAGGAAACAAATAAAACTCTCTTTATTTGTAGATGAGACGGCTTTCTACATTGAAAAAAAAACAAAAGAATCTACAGACAAACTATAAAAACTTTTAAGAGGTATCAGAAAGGTAACTGGACACAAGATCAATATAAAAAATAAATATATAAATGGAATAGAAAATAGATCTCATTCACAATAATAAAAACCATAAAGTACTTAGAAATATATTTAACAAAAAAGCATAAAACCTTTGAAGAAAATTATAAAACATTACTGAAGAGCATAAAAGAGTTCCTGACTAAACATAAAGATTCAATATTTTTACAAAGAAAGTATCATGGATGGAAAAATAGTATAAATAATTGCCAATTCTCTATATATCGATCAATAATGTTAATAAGAATCCAATGAAACTCACAATACAGTTTTATGGTAGCAATTGATAAATTTATCTTAAAATCCATGAAGAAGAATGTGTGGTCATAAGCAGCTAATAAGCTCTGAAAAACAAAGTAGGGAACTAACTCTACCAGATATCAACATGCATACACTTCAAAAATACAGTACTTACCAAAAAAAATTCCCCCAAACAAAAAAAGCGTATTGCAGAATTCTAACCGTGTTTGATACCATTTACTGGTATATAAAATATAAAACATCAAAATAGAATTACCTTTACTTCAAGGACATAAACGGGTATATTAAAGAAACACATGAGCTGACAAGCACTAAACGTAAGACAATGGTGACCTCAAGCAAAGGAGAAGAGGGAAAAATCAGGGAAAGTACTTTCAAATAACTATAAATATAAATAAAAATATGAGGGGAAAAGGGATTGTAGAATGGTGTCAGGTCATTTTTGTAAAAGTTTAAAAAGCATCTGAAGCAAATGTAAACAGAGGTGGACTCTTGAGTCCACCACATTATTCTCACTTCTTTCCCATGTGTGTGCTATATTTCACAATAAAATTAAATAATCAGGAGAAAAGAAAGAAAAAATTGAAGAGGAGTTGGATAAATGTATCTTTAAAATTTCTTTCTGCTGTAAGTCCCGCCCTATTATAAATGTTCTTATTTAATTAGTCTTAAGTACTTAAGTACTTCTTTTCTTTCTAATTAAATTTATGTATTAACTTTATAGAACAAGTGGTAATGAAAATCAGATAAAGAATAAGAAGCCTGGGTGACAGACACTTCATTTTGCCTGCAAGACGAGATGCCTGGTCATTTTTCTCTAAAGCGATTCCTACAACTTCAACGTAATATATAAATAACAAATACATTTTTTAAATGTTCCCCAATTTTTCCTTCCTACAATGATTTCTTTCTTTGATTAATAATTCAGATTATATTATAAGAAATCCTTAATAGTAATTTTATTATGATTTTCACAGAGAGAGGGAGAGAGAAGGCAAGAAAAAGCTAACAGATAATGAGACCCTGAAAACAATATCCTGTATGTGAAAATATTTATCATCTTTCCCTTGTTGGTGAAAATTCACCTTTCTTCCAACTCTGCATAGAGTATTAACTAGTATATCTTTCATTATTTCTTCTCTCTGTCTACTGCTCATTTATTTCCACACATGCTTCTGTCTGCCTAAGTCAAAACCTGACTACCTTTCAAGCCATTGTGGTCTGTTTCTCCTCAATACCAAAAGTCTTCATCTAGGTCTTTGGTTCCATAAATCCTATTCAACCCCCACCCCACTACAATCTCACTTCTGCCCCCCAGCCCTTAACGGAAGCCACGATTACAGAAAGTCCCTCACTGATAAGTCACCAAATCTTGTTGATTCTACCATCAAAAGATTTTTCACACTTGTCCCTACTCCCCTCTACTACTAGATACCTCCTGATTCACTTCCCTTGTTTCCTATCTCTACACCCTGTAATCTAATCTCGGATTTACTGACAATGCTTCTAAAACACACGTCTGATTGTTACCTTCTAATCCCAGGAGGTGTCTATGACCTGTACAATGAAGTTCAAACTCATTGGCAAAGCACTTGAGACTTTGGCTTCCAGTACCTTCTTTTTAGCCTCCCACAACTCTTTCCCACTTTCAATCCCTCAAGCATTTTACACTTTAATCTCACCACATCATCATAATTATCATGCTCTTCCTGGAGTCCAGAATGTTCACAACTCCTTATTCTACTTGAAGAACTTCTGTTCTTTAGAGAAATAATTGGACTTGGAATACTATAAGAGGTTATCACTATTAAATCAAGTTCTTTTAGTGAAAAGACTATTTCAAGAGATGAGATATCGTTGGAATTTTAGATCAAACCGAAGTCTTTCATTTTAAAAAATAAAAGTAAAATGAGACATTAGAGAACAATGGTTGTCTATTTTTATTAAAGCGACAAATCACTTTTCTAACAAACAATATTCAGCATAATTTGGTGACAGTCTATGATATTACCATGGATGGGATGGGATAACTTTTACCACTTACCAATAATCATTATCTTTTGATTCTGTTATATCATGTGCTTTTTCTTCTGCAAAAGCCTAAGACCTAAAATAGCACCCTGTTCATTGTTCCTCAGTAATATTCAGAGCTAAAAATATTACAAATTCTGATCTACCTCGGACAGTTTTCTTAAAACAACAGCTTATCAAACCAAACAAATTAATTTTACTTTCTCCTTATCCTAAAAATAAAAAATGTATTAAACATCCGGCTACAGGCAAACTCTAGTTTTCTAAGGTGCTGTAACATGACGGTGCCTCTGGAAAAGGGGCCTGTGGGAGGTAATCAGGCTCAAAGGAGGTCATGAAGGCAGAGCCCGCATGACGGGATGAGTAGCTGCATGAGAAGAGGGACAGAGATCACTCTGATGACACGCACCAAGGGAAGGCCCCGGGGGCACGCAGTGAGAAGGTGTCATCTGCAAGGCAGGCAGAGGTCTTCGCCAGGACCTCCCAACACCGAAAACCTGATCACACACTTCCACTCTCCAGAACACTGAGAAAATAAACGTCTACTGTGTACACCGTGTATTCTATGGTTTCTTGCTATGAAAGCCCAGAATGAATTAAACACTGAGGGTCCTTTCACAACAGGCCTCACTTTGAGAGCTAATGAGTAATCACTCCTTCACTATCCCCAGCCAGAGAGCTAATTCTCAGCGTTTCAGGGGTGGGTCACGCCCTCTCTTGAGTTCTTTTCTAACTCTGTGTCTCTTTCTTGGGACATAGATTCTAAAAACTTCCACAGTTTTGTGCCTGTATCAGCTTAGCTATTCTATATACTGAGACTTATGAAGTATTCTGATTTTACTTATTGGTGACCATTTTCCCCGCCTTTGCATTTCAAATATTTTGTGGCTTTGTTTACACAGAAAATGCCTGAATAGATCTCTTTTCTCTGGGAATGCCTCAGTTTATGAAGCACTGCCAGACTACCCAGTCGTTCTGCCACTCTGCATCATCATAAATGAATGAGTGCGCATCTAGAGGCTAATTTAATTCAGTAACCATACTACTACTAGTCTATGCCTAATAAGCATTATTACTTTTCACCCTTTTCACAGTAAAACAAGTTTAGAATATTGTATAAAACCACTTAAACATTTCCTTATTTCATTTATGTACAAAATATGTGTTCTACCCTCCTAACCAGTCTTAATTTAATAGGTCACAGAGACCTTATAAAAAGAACACTAAAAATGATTGGCCAGATTCACTTTATAATTGTTGTAATTTATAAAGTTTGAACTCCCATCTCTATTGCTTTCTTCCCAAATAAATTTTCTGTTCCATTAACATAATAGGACTAACAATCTCATCCTCTTTCCCTGTCTTTTATCCCCTACACCCAAAACCCAACTGCCAAACTTATGCTTCTCATTTAAGAATTTAGCAAGGAAGTGCAGTAGTGTTCTTACGAGGTCAAACTATTTGAAGCTTCAGATACTATGTTTTCCCTACTACATTAGTTTGAAAAAAACTATAGATTTTCATCCATATGATGATGTTTTAGAAAAGAACATCATCATGTGGACTATAATTATTCTACAACCACCCCACTTCAATAATAAATGCTGAGAATATTAAAACAACAAATGGAATGCCTTAAAATGCATTAAGCTCTTCTCTTATTAAACACAAAATTCTAACTCTTACCACAAGCCTTTTATTCTTAATTCACAATCAAATCCTTCTGGCAGTTAATCTCAGCACTTAATATCACTCCAATGAAACCAATATTAAATGCTTGAAAATGCCTTCCCTGCATCTGTAGGCGTCCTAAGGAAAACAGAGGATGAGCAGAGATGGAGCTCACTCACTGCGTCTATACACGACACAATCATGCTTTGTTAAAGACCAGCTTTTGCTAGAACATCCAGTTTGTAACTTTTCTCCATTTCTGTTGAACTCTGTCAGTTAACGAAGAGTAGGCACTCAACAAATACGTACTGCAGTGGTGATCCTGGTGGTGATGACGACAAAGACAGCAACACTGGTGGCCAACTCCTGGGCTACCAGGCACTATTCTATCTAAATGCCGTCACTGCAATAACAAAGGTAATAGCAGTATTTAAGAAACTGAGAGGAAGGTAGAAGCATCCTATCCAGATTAACACAGCTAGCATGTGAACACAGGCAGTTTGGCCTCAAACCCTACATTCTTAGCACAGCACCCAAACGATAAAGTTACTTTCAAGAACCTATACTCCAATATCACTAGATTCTTAGCTAGAAACCATCTACTCAATCTGGTTTCAACTAAAAAAGGGAAGTTACTCTGGACTTTTAGATAGCTCATGGAATCTCCTGCAGGACCATAAAGTCAGGCGTAGAGGCCTCAGAACCAAGAGCAAAGCCCAAACCCCAAGACATGAGTGCTCCCAGCAGACACCAGGGCCACCACCCTGTCCAGAGTGCTGAGAGTTCCAGCCCAGGGCCTGCAACATCAGGTCACCTCCACGCGACACTTGCCGAGAGAATGGGTCCTGCGCACAACGGCTTTTGCCTTTTCATCATTAAAGTTCATTTCAACAGATCTGAATTCATCACCCAGTAAAGTTAATGTGCAACTGCTGGCTATAAATGAGTACATTTTACCTATAATTAGAAGTGAAACCTATGTAGTTATATTTATACTATATTTATAATTATAGTTGCAAGTAAGCGTGTGTTCAAGGTCCATGAAAGAAAATAGTTTAAAAAACTGTGTAAGAGTTTAGAGTTACAGGTGATTTCCTTTTTCTTTTCTTTTTTTGTGATGTTAATATTATGTAAGAAATAAAAATTCAAAGAGGAAACATAGACCTTTTTGTTGACATACACTGATATATACAATATTCTAAAAATGTGACTGGCTTTCCAGATGTTCCTAAAAAAAATCACCCAATCGAAAAGACAGTAGCAGATGCCCCTTATTCTACAGAAGTGAAGCTTGCATCGTATTACTTTCCCCAAATTTGGATGTGCCTAGTGCATCAGTAGCTCCAAAGAATCAAGTCTCACACAGCTGGAAAGAACTTGACATAAGAAACTTAAATTCTCTTCTCAGTATCGAAATGACTTCCCGAGGCCTGCACTCCCCGTAAAGATCAGAGGGAGCCAGGACCCACCTGGGGAAGTGCTGGCTGCGCCTGCTGGAAGCACCAGGCTCTGCCTGGTACCTCCTGGAGCTACCTGACCTCATCCAGGAGTCTTCCCATGACCCCCAGACCAACCTAAACCTCAGGGAGGTGAATGTGAGTAGCTTTGACCAAACATTCCAGTGCCTGAGATTAAGTCCTGTTTGCTGTCACATTGGCTCCCCCTCTGTCTTTCAGCTCAGCCCACAGGCTGCTGATATAAAATATGATTCCCAACTCTTTAAGTAACGGGGATCTTATCCGTACAAACATATCTAGTATTACAGATACTTGAGAATTTGTTCTTGCCAGGAACTCAAGCACCGTCTCCAAGGCCAGTCTGACTGCTGGGCCTGGCCCCCCACAATTGCCTCCTCTGCTCCTCACCACACCCCTCCTCCAAAACACCTGCTTTGGTTTCCTCCCAGCATGTTCTGTGCCAGTTAAGGGGAGAGAGGGAAGTCTACAGACAGATCCAATCATCCCCAACACTCCCACAAGCCCACTCCCTTCCAATGAAAGAAACTAGATGACACCAGCTTTGCCCTACCTGTGACAGTAAAAATCCTGGAAAGTCTATTTTGATGTCAACTCTTTCAGTTCTAAGATACAGACATCAAGGAAACATACTGAAATCTATTTTTAAGCATAAGCACACTGAAAACAATCAAATGTAGGTGAGACCAAATATAGGTGACACTGTGATGAAAGGAAAAACACATCCCACTTTAAAAAGTTTTCTCTCCAAGTTTCCCACATATAAAATTCTAACCACTTACAAGTAGTCATCATTTTAATGAATTGTGTCAAGTGAAAAGGGGGAAAGAAAGATACATTCACCACGAGGCTAATTTATGGTCTCACTAAATCCAGTAGACTGAAGGATTTCATTTAGTCTATCATGAATTCTTAGACCAAAGCAATTCTATTAAAAGCCTTTTAAAGAAAAAGGAAGGAAGGAAGAAAGGAAGGGAGGAAGGGAGGAAGGGAGGAAGGGAGGGAGGGAGGAAGGGAGGGAGGGAAGAAGGAAGGAAGGAAGGAAGGAAGGAAGGAAGGCAGGCAGGCAGGCAGGCAGGCAGGCAGGCAGGCAGGCAGGCCACCCTGAACTTGCTAGGTCAGCCAACAAAAACTTTGCCTTAACATTGTAATTATATCAGATACTACCCTTCCCACAATTTTGAAAAGCTAATATCAAGGGATCTGTCCCTCTAAGTAGGAGAACACAAAATTAATTTTAAAATAATTTTTAAAGAAGTTAAAGCAATAAAATAGACATACTTTATAATTTCATATACATGATATTCTCCAAACAATATGCAGATTAGAAAACACATGCTTAGAAAAAATTACCAAAACATATGCAGAAACATCCAGTTCCTAAAAAAGAGAGCCTCTCAAAACTCAGTTTTGTGACTCCAAGTCTTCGAGACCCAGCTACTCCCAGCTCATCCTTCTGCCCTAAGACATGGCTTTCATCCTCAGGTCAGAGAGTGGCATCTGCCTTCCAGACAACGAGATAAAGGGTGTAGATCACGCCGCCTGCATCTTCCTGTACATGTACTCATTGTCCTTTTCTGACAGTTCCTCTTCCTAGTTGCACTGGTCCGTTGTCAGACTCCGATGAAACCCACTACATTAAAACTGAGCTTTACCAGAATATTGACAATTATACAATTACACAAAAGAAAATCAGAGGAAAAACATGTGGCTTCTAACCAAAAACCAACAAACAAAAAAATCTAGCTAAGTAATCCTGGGTTCTTAAAAAAAAAATCTTAATTTTAAGCATTAAAAAACATGCTTAGAAGGATTTTTCATTGGCTGTTGACTAGCACTGCTGATTCAAGGGCTCTTAATAGGATTGCTTTGGTCTAAGAGTTCATGAAACCCTTCAGACTTCTGGATTTAGTGAGCCCATAAATAAGTCTCATGTTGAGTTTTAATTTAAAGTATTCTTCTTTCTTCATTTGCTTTTTCCATTAGCCTCTGAGTTCCTTAAGGGAGGGGTTCCTTTTACCTTTATATCTTTTTAACTTTACATCATCAACATTTAGCACAGGGCCTTGCACTTAGTAGCCTTTCAAATGACTTAAATGAAGAATAACCCTCCTCCTCCCCCATTCCTTAATATGCACACACCTCAGACCCAACACACATATCCATTCTGAGGGAAAAGGCAAAAACATCACAACTCCCAGACACACAGAACAAACAGTCCTTAAGACAACATATGAAGACCTAACAGCGATGGCATCGCTAAAGAAGACTTTAAGCCTCCAGAAACAGTGGTGGCTTATAATAAGTGATTTTAAGTTTTACCAAAAAATAAGAGTGTGCTACTAATTCATTTTTAAGGCCTAGAAATTTTAGTCACACAAAATGAAACAGAAATATCCAGCATGATTTGGCCTTTGCTGTCACAAAGCTCGTAAGAATCAACTATTATTTTATTAAAAATGCATCAGCAAATACATTGATGACCTCAAGAAAAAGATATTCATGGCCAGACTATAAATAAGGAAACCTGAAAAGAGCAATGTGACCTGTTCCTTGGATCATCAGTTACCACCCTAATCCAACTCTCTTCACGATGTCCAGGTAGGTAGTGTACACACATCATGGCAGGAAATCTGTGAAAGCCATGTCTGAGCCTTGACTCCAACAGACCAAATCTACAACCAAGAAAGCAGAGGCACTGGGAATTATAAAAGTGCTGACCTTACCGAAAAGCTACATGACTCACCAGGCCCACACTTTGAATACCTCTGAATATGATGAGAAACCTGGTCTGATCTACTTACGCTCTGACTTTATAGCCCAGGATTCCAATCTGATCAAAGCCCAGTGTCTCTATCTCTACATCAGACGGGGTACGGTTTAGCTGCAAGGGATAAAACAATCCAAAACAACTGTGGATTAAACAGGGCAGAAATTTTTCTCTTCCAGCATAGCAATTCTGCTCCAGGAAGTCCTTATGATCCCCTGAACTCAACGGTCATAAAAAAATCTACTACATTTTTAGTTTTCTGAGGAAGTTCATACTGTTTTCCATAGTGGCTGCACCAGTCTGCATTCCCACCAACAGTGCAGTAGGGTTCCCTTTTCTCCGCATCCCCTCCAACACTTGTCTGTTGCTTTGTTTATGATGGCCATTCTGACCGGTGTGAGGTGGTATCTCATCGTGGTTTTAATTTGCATCTCTCTGATGGCTAATGATGTTGAGCATCTTTTCATATGTCTCTGGGCCCTCTGTATGTCCTCCTTGGAAAAGTGTCTGTTCAAATCTTTTGCCCATTTTTTAATTAGGTTTTTTGTTTTCCTGGAGTGGAGTTGTGTGAGTTCTTTATATATTTTGGAGATCAAACCCTTGTCTGAGGTATCATTGGCAAATATGTTTTCCCACATAATTAGTTCTCTTGCAGTTCCACTGCTGGGATTATACCCTAAGAACCCTGAAACACCAATCCAAAAGAACCTATGCACCCCAATGTTCATAGCAGCACAATTTATAATAGCCAAGTGCTGGAAGCAACCCAAATGCCCATCAGCAAATGAATGGATCAAGAAACTATGGTACATTTACACAGTGGAATTCTACACAGCAGAGAGAAAGAAGGAGCTTATACCCTTTGCAACAGCATGGATGAAACTGGAGAGCATTATGCTAAGCAAAATAAGCCAGGCAGTGAGGGACAAATACCATATGATCTCACCTTTAACTGGAACACAATCAACAAAAGGAAAAAGCAAGTAAAATATAACCAGAGACATTGAAATTAAGAACAATCTAACAATAGTCAGAGGGTAGTGGGGAGGGGATTGTGGGGAGAAGGGTTTTTAGGAACTACTATAAAGGACACATGGACAGAACCAAGGGGGAGGGTGGAAGCAAGGGAGGGAGGCGAGGGGAGAAAATGCAGACAACTGTAATTGAACAGCAATAAAGTAATTAGGAAAATAAAATGAAATATCATTTAAATGAAAAAAAGAATGACTTTAATGGTGAGTTACAGAATTAATATAATTACATATTTGAATCTATATAAATACATATTAATTTGCAAACAAAACCAAAAGCTACCTCAATAATCAACAGTACAACATGGCTAAAAGTTAACTCTCCAGTTCAAAGCTATGTCAGTTTCCCTAAATCTTATTTGATAAATCCAAGCCATTTTAAACTCTTGGTATCTGCTGTTTTGATGAGAGGGCTCTACAATTATTATTATGATAAATTTCACCTGCCAAACACCATTGGCGAGCAACAACATTTGGAGACACCACCGATTAAATAAACTGCCATTCATTTGATAAAAGGCAAAGGCTTCTCTGATGTTTTCAGTTCAAGACACAACCCTCTTAGTATAAATTTCAGTTCAACACATAATTCCCTTAGTATAATATTTAGTATAATCCTTAGACATGAAGTATTTGATTCTGAAACACAAACCTTTTCTTCCTCTTCTAAGATAATAATAATAATACTGAGGAAATTAAGAAGCAACCAATTTTATGAGACATGGGCATTTCCCTTCATTTCAACACAGAAGTAGGTATATACCCGGATCCATTCAACCGAACCATCATAATTTTGTATAACCTTCTTCTCAGTCTCTCTTCATTTCACTAACTCCAGTAATTCTGTATATTATATAACTACACACTTAGAAACCTCTCCTATGAGGTGGTCGGTTCATTTATTCAGTAATTCAACAAGTATTTATTAAGTACCTGTTTGTTGACACAGTCCATGTGCTAGAGAGAGTGAACTCTCAAAAAGCATGTTGCATAAGACTCAGCCTCCCCAAGAGTTCTATATTTAAAAGGCTTTTGCTAGGCACAAAACACAGTTACTCTCAGAAATGAAGAACTCCCTACTAGTTCAGTATAGTAAATACTACTTATCCTGTCCAGTGAGTACAGATTCTCCATTATACAGATTCTCTGTATAAATTTCCAAGAAGTAATGAAACAAACGAAAAAAAACCTTCTTATACTAAGTTCTTTTAAATGACTTGGTAAAGAGTATCGTGGTACAAAATGGTACGCAGACAATTTGTGTAACATAAGTCTAAGAGAATGAGTCAGAAGCACATCACTCTTGTAGCCTTGACCCTGAATTTGGTCTAAAAGTTCTATACATTTTTAGTGGCATGGGAGAACAGATGATACCATAATACACGAAAAATGGCAACATTTAAAATTCATAGTAGCACAAAATTGCTACTTTTCTCATCAAATCCCTTGAACTTTAATAATGTCTGACCTGGTTGGCCAATAAGTTCTAAAAGCAGACAGAGGAAAATCCCCAATATTTAATACTGCTGGAATGATTTTTCATTTAGAAAGATTTTGTAAGTGCTCTTAAAAACAGGTAACCAGCCCTGGCTGGTGTAGCTCAGTGCATCAAGAGTGGGCTGCGAACCAAAGGGTCACCGGTTCAATTCCCAGTCAGGGCACATGCCTGGGTTGTGGGGCCAGGTCCCCAGTGGGGGCCACCTGAGAGGCAACCACACATTGCTATTTCTCTCCCTCTGTTTCTCCCTCCCTTCCCCTCTCCCTAAAAATAAATTTAAAAGAAAACAGGTAACCAATTCTGGAGACACAGTTTTCTAGAGGGTGGAGTAGTTATTGACGAGAGCAGGTCACTTAGTATATGTAAAATAGAATCCAGGCAAAAACAAGACAATATATTCTTATTATCCTTACACATAAAGTAAAAATAAATACATAGCCACTCCACCCACACCGTTATATATGAACTGATCCAAATCAAAGAAAATATGGCAAAAGGAGGTGTAAAAGAAAGTTATTCATTTATTTCCCAGATTAAATGACACAGAAGTCTCCATCTCATTAAATGTCCAAAGAAGAGGATATACTACACAGCTGAGACTGGATAAAGAGACTGGCTAATCACACATTTATAATTTTCACATTACACAAATGAAAAGATTTATGAAGGCACAATTTAAGAGCCTACTTTGCTTAAGTCACTTAAAAGAAGCAAAGTGACAAGAGGGACAAGCAATTAGCTGCTTCTCCACAACACCGCAACTGCAAGTAGCTTTCTATATGCCCCTTTATTTTACTCAGATATCATTTCAACTTGCAATTATCCCTGTGTTTTGATGCAGTTGCCACTTGCTTTGTTTTTAATGCAAATACCTACTTACTGATTGAAAATTCCCATGTTATGGTTTGTGAACTGTTGCCTGGATGTTGCTTATAAATGACTTTAGCGATTTATTCACTCTTTACGACCTTTGAGATAATAATCAGCCAGAGTAAGCTCCAGGGTACAAGCCCTACTCTAAAAAGGCAGAGAGCTAGTGTGCAGTCACAGAGAGCTGTACGCGGGAGACACTCTCATTTAATTTCTCTCCCACAGACTGTCAAAAGTTTCCTTTCACAGTTTTATAAGAACGCCAGCCTCCGGAGTGGCAGGGCATTACCTTGGCACTACACCACTCTCAAAGCTTTCTCACAGCACTCATTTATCTTCCCAGGATCCCTGTGCAAGAAGCAGCTCTTGCTATGCATGTGGACAAACTGGAGCCGCAAGAGGCACTTACTCGCCCAGGGCCATGCCTTCAAGAGGGCTGCAAAGTTGGCTTTGGAAGGCAGACCTCCTCCTGGGTGCTAGATGTGCAAGCCCAAAGCTGTGGCTGGGGAAAGGTGAAGGACTCTTCCCAACGCTCATGTGAAGGATGCAGTTCATAAACCATATCCGATTCCTTACATTATAAAAGCGATGGGACTCAGTTTAAGTTTTTCCATTTCAAGACAATGGGGCCCTAAATCTTTACAATTATACAGTTATTTTTCAATCTTACTTCACTGATTTGCACAATTTATTTCTAGCATTTAATAACATAGCTCATATTAAACTGTCATTTCGCTTAGTGATATGATCATAGTACAATGCATTACTCCCAAGTTTGTGGTGAAGGTGGTGTAAACCTACTGCATTGCCAGTCATATAACAATTAGGTACAGCACCTAATAGTTGGTAATGACAGTAAATGACTGTGTTACTCGTTTACGTATTTACTATACTATACTTTTCATTGTTATTTTAGAGTGCACTCATTCTGCTTACAAAAACAAAGAGCTCGCTGTGAAACAGGATGCTGTGTCACACTGGCAGCGGTGTCACACGTCCCCTGCGCACCTCGTCTCTCGATGGCATCGTTTTCTCTTGTGCTTGATTTAATCTCGTGTTGTTTTGTGTAGTAACATGCTGTACACGCTTGTCGCCGAGGAGCAAGAGATGGCACTGCGCAGCCTAGGTGTGTACCAGGCTGCATCTCCCAGGTTCGTGTGAGTGCGCTCTATGATGTTCGCACAACGACAAAATCGCCTAAGGACACATCTCTCAGAACATATCCCTGTGCTTAAGCAGCACCTGACTATAATTTAGTTTCAAATTGGGAGAGGAGGGAAGGGGAGGAGGGGGGGAGGGAAGGGGAATGAAAAGGAAAGAAAAATCTATGTCAATCTCAAAGAAGTTGGTCATGATCACAGCCCACATCTCCTAGTGAGACCAGATCCCAGATGGACTGAAAGGACGTACACATGACATCATATGAGGTAAAATATTTTATTTTACATACTGTATTGGAAACCTTTTAAGCAATGCATGCTCTCTAAACTAATAAATTGTATTTCTCCCACAGCTTATTTTAAATGTTGTAAAACCATGCCCTTAGATTCTTCTGTGAAATACATAATTAATGCCCTTCATGTTTCATTTCCCTGACACCAGGTAAGAAAAATATTTCCACTGAACACCATCCTGGTCCTCAAACTCCCCTCATTTACCACCCATGGCACAATCTGAGAAGGGAACAGTGGACCCAATGGAAGTAGGTAGATCCTTCCAGTCTATTTTCAGTGTGTACCAAACACTACTGCACTTACTGGGTCACAGATTTCCAGTAACACCTATAATTTTGACGACTTAGTTGATCAACCAAGTGAGCACAGGGACCAAGAAAACACCTGCTGTCACATTACCATTGATTAACCTAGAAAATGCCACCGAAATGGCAGTAGAGTTAAGAAATCAACTTCTAGTACTTTAAAACACAGACTCAAAAGTCTCTCTGTGACTTCCAACCTGTTTGGGGGTTAATACCTAGACGGGTGGCGACCTTACTTGGAGTACATCACCACCCTCTAATTGTTCAAAAAGAGCTTGCTGCTAATTGACAGGGACATAGCTGAATTATGCCTGTTGGGAATATGAAATTTATAAATAACCCTTAGAGGTTAAGGAAATAGTGACTTCTATAAAAAGAGATTTTAATTTAACAGAAAACACTTTAAAATAAAGTTTAGAATATAGTCTATTAAGGAATTAAAATAGGCCTCATAAGCAGGTAAATACAGAAAAACTGTGAGAGAGAATCAGGTAACTCAAGACTGATTTTACTCAGAAACTGTTTCACTTTAACCCCACGCGGCTTATTTTGGATGATTTTCCATCAGATAATAAAAAGCAATTTCATTTAAGCGCCACGGCCATAGGGGTTCCTGAGTGAGGCCCTGCTACACTCTGTTTCCACGCCTCCTCACAGGGGCACCTCTGCCACCCGCTCATTCTGGGGAGCGGGCTTTCCTCCCACGCGCTCGGGATCCCCCAGGAGGAAACCCAGACTTCTCTTCCTTGTTCTCACCAACTTCAAAAGGCAGGCAACCGCAAGGAAATGGAGAAGCCAAATTTTTTATCGTCTTTATAAGCCGATAAGTGTATTTCTATTTTTTTTTTCATTAAAAAGAGAATTCACATAAAGCCGGTATTTCTAATATAATGTCATCAAACTTTGAAATGCCATGCTTAAATGAGGTGAGATTAAAGCATATTATGTACGACACGACAGGTGAAATATTAATACTCTAGTTGTGTTTATGTAAGATATATACATGTAGGGCTGCACAATACACAATGCACTTTGAGAAAACCAGCACCAAGGTTATCTGCTGTGACTTACTATCAGCAGAGAGAAGGAGGCAGATGGAATTCTGGAACATGAGTAAGATAACACTCATGTCAGAAAAAAGTCCTTGTCCTCAAGCAAGCTAATGAAGCAAGTGATAAGCTACGGGTCAAATTCCCACTTCTACAATCAAAATTTATCATAGGAGCCCTTGAAAAGGGAGTGCATCTGTCATATGTTAATGACTTCAAGCCGTTCCGAACTTCTAGGTGTATAGGAAAACTTAAAAGCACTTCACAACTCCTTGTGGGTATAATTAGACTGTTGCAATTGTTGGCAATTCTCATCCTGGGACTTTAAAAGGTCACTCCACTCTTTAAGACACCAAATTTGGAGTCGCTCTCCCTTCTGGACAGATTAAACACACCCTACAATTAGTATACAGCTGCACCTGTTGCAAAGCTTCTTTCTTCGGTGATGTAAGTGGGAACAGTCAACAACATTCTAAATTCTTGAGGGATTATTAAACCTCAGAAACCAATCTATGAACAAATCTGTCGGCCGCTGAGGTGAGGGGTGTTGCTCACGCCCTGACCACGACCAGGAGAAGCCGAGACCCTCACAGGCAGGCCCCGCGAGCACAGCCCCGGCTGACTCGACTCAGCCTGCAGTGGTCAGGGCGCAACTCGGCCACCTGACAGGATGAGGTTTTCATGATCTAGTTGGGTTTCTACAAAAATAAAGAGAATTTCAAAATATTGTTTCAAGTCCAACTAATTAAAATTGCATTATTGATACCTGAACTCTACTACATCTTGGTAAGGGAAAAATGTCCCTGGTCACATATGAAGGTAAATCTTTCTATTTTATAAAGTTTGTGGCTCAAAGCCACAAATTCTCCTGTAATTTATCAATCCTTTACAAAAGTTTTCTACAAATTTCATAATTGTCAATGATAGTAATTTCACTGCAATTTTTGTGTGCAGAAAACCACAATGCAGATATTAAAGGATACAGCTTTCAGTGGAAATGTATTTAGAAAAAGAGACCTTAAATTAAAAACAGATTCATAAAGTTCAAAATAATAAAACTGTTAATAAATTATGTCTTAAATCCACAAACGAAGTTTTTTGTTCCTCCTTTATTTCTTTCCTTTGTTTTTTAATGAAGGAGAAATATAGAGGAAAGGGCTCCAAAGCCACCTTTTTTTTAAGCCATGTAAATCACTGGTATTTTCCACTTCACCAAAAAAATAATCATAATAATTTTTGGTAGCTAATATGTGTAACCACATACACAAAACTACCATGATGCCTTCTTAAATTAGTGATATTGTGCTTAGTAAATCTACTAGGCAAAGTCACTGACTATCACCACTGCCTATAACATCATTACATATACTTAGGTATTTTTCACCATATACAAAGTAAAGTATTTTTAAAACATAATTGAAATTTTACAAAACAGGAAAAAACTTCTTTCCAAGAGTATTACTACATCATTATTAAACAGGTACACTTTCTTCTATGTGTATGAAATTATATATACAAATACTTTTAAAAGCTGACTGGAATAATAAAAATGTTAAATCGGTGAGACTATTTCAAAATTAGTATTCCAACCCAAATATAGATAGCACAGTAGGATTATATTATTACCATTTCCCTCCAAAAATTAAATAAATGTATTTTCTAGTGAAACTATTTCCTCAAAGGAAATATATAATATACATTTTTAAACATGTCTCCTTTTAAAAGTCATTGAACTATATTATGAAATTGCCAATATTTTCAGGTTTGCTGTGGGGTCTATATAGTAATCAAATTTAGAAAACTATAAATTATATTTAAATTTATTATTTACAAGCAATTAATTATAAAAAACAGCCAGGTGGCTTTCATCACATAAATTACTGTTAATGACAGAGACCTCACGCTGCTCCGGCGTTTGGCATTTGTATGTGTCAAGTGCGCAGAGTGGGGTGGGATGTGACCACCCTCCCCCTGGTGGGGCTGCTCCCTGACACGGGAGGCCGGGGCCCAAGTTTCAGATCACACCCTCACTAGCTGTTTGGATTCCAAATATTATCAAGGTTTTAATGATGTTTGCTACAAGAACTTGTAACAATATTTTGCTGAAACCTCTTTAAAACCAGATACATAATTACTGCACATCAAAAATTGTTTAACTACACTTTGCTACTCAAAGTCCCATCTCTATGATTTAAACATTACCACAGAAATGTTCAATCAGTTCTCACTGAATCGAGTAAGGGATTTACCGATGTCTCACAGACGCAGCTTTTAAAATGATGTTTGACACGTTTCCTCCTACCACGAAACTGTGCAAAAGAAACAGACAATAACTCTCTTTTCAGGGCCATGCCTCCCTATTTTATTTAGCCTATTATAGCAATTCTTCCAGATCTACAGCAAGTATTATTCCCTTCCAAAAAGAATAAAGAATTGTACCATTTTAATTTATTCTGAGATAAAGCCTGAGTTTCAATGATGTAACAGCCAAAAGGACCTCATACTGTAACTCTGAACTAAATGCAATTCTTGAACAAATAGAGTCTGTACCAAACACAGAGAGAAAATAAAAATAAAGAAATTTATCCTATTTCAAACTCTATCCCAACTAGAGGCTTAAATAAGTAATTACATCCCGCTCCACCACTACCACGAGAAAAAGAACAAAAGTATTGTGAAAATGCTTCTTAAGCTGCAGAGTGAAGTTCTCGAAGTACCCTCGTCTTCTCTATTAAAGAAAAATAAAATAAATAAAATAAAAAATTTAATTAACTGGAAATCCCATATTGAGCTACCTCTCTGGTATTCAGGGACCGTCTGCCTAATGTAACAGATCATTCTAACCCTTCACTTCTCCTCCTCCCCTAAGAAGTCTGCCTTTCAGCAACTGCATCACTTATTAGCAACCAGCAGAGAAGTGGATAATGGGAAGGAATTAGGAAAAAATCTAAATGTCTTTAGCCACTTAGTAGTTAATCTACATTTGAGGAACACAGAGAAAAGGAGGAAGGGCATAAAATAATGGCAAATAGTTTACAAATGAAGAGTCTGCATATTTAGTATGAGGATAAAGTTACAAAATGAACTTTTTCAGGAATGAAGAAGAAATTTATTCAATTATTTTGGCCAAAGTAATCATCCTGGAGTAGGAATGGGGATTTTTAATTCACCACCAATAATGCTGCCTTTGCTCAAAATAGAACTTATCTTTAGGCGTCACTTTAGAACCACTTCATCAGTTACACAAGGAAGCCAACTTAATGTCACATCTTCTACCTTACCAAAACACAGGGGGCCACCAGGTCTGAAACACAGTCAAATGCGTATTTTTAAAAGGGGTTACTGTTACTGAACTGCAACACCTGGCGCAACAGTCACATTTCCAGCCTTTATGGTCACCTTGTGGCCGCGGCCCCCTAGTTATCAAACCCAATGGTGATTACCCGTCTCCAGTTATTAGACCCATTCTCCAAGTACCAGTGCATCACCCGGAAGACAGCGAAAGGATTATGCCACATGCTCTAAAAATGCTTAACGAGGACTCCCAAAAACACTTTGGCTATTGTTAGAATGTGTGTCCAATAGGAACCAATATTCCCCCGGCACTAACTTTTTTTTTTTTAATGAGCCATTACTTTGTAGCTCTATCACATGAGACGGAAGAGGAGGAAAGTTCAATGATCTGTGAGCATTAGAGGAGGTAAGTGAAGTCCAGAGAGAGAGAGAGAGAGAGAGAGAGAGAGACTGCTTGGCAGGCGCTGGGGGACACATCTATCAAAACCACCAGCATCTCCCACTGGAGTGCTGGGAAGAATCCATGAGTACATATGGTTAAGAATTAGTAGTCTTGAAATTCTCCCTTTTTCTCCTACTATTACACAATAACTACAATTTTCAACAAGGTAACAAGATTTTTCATGGCTTTCTAATCCAAACTAGGAACAGCAGCTTTATCACCACAAACAGAAAACAAATTTGAGAGCTGCATGCATATCAGTAACCGGCTGAGTGCTTGGGGTGTGATGTCAGGGAATGACTCAGTGACGCCGTGGTCAGGGCACAGTCACAGTGAGCTTTCAGAGGGGAGTCTTGGAAGAGCCAGTCAGCAGTGCTGTCTATTTTTATGATGCTGGATGCTCTGCAGTGGCAGAGTTTGTTGGCACGGGGTAACAGGCAAGTCACGAGGATTTTACTCAGAGGGTTAGGAGTCCAATCCCAGAAAAGACCAAAACCAAAGGCCTCATGAAGATGGCTAAGATAAAGCATCCTAACCTAAAGAGGAAGTTAAAGACTTTCTGCTTTGGAAATTGCCATAATATTTGAGACACTGTAACAGGTTGAGAAAATCAAAAAGAGAGCCGCCCAGAAACCACCTAAGGCAGTTCCTAGGGCAAATACCCTGTGGCTGCCCAGCTGCAAATCCCCCAAAGGGGAAGTGGACTGAGGTTTATAAATAGGGGGCATATTATTTTAGGAGGTCCAGTTTTGCAGAAAGATCATGTCAAAAGTCATAAAGGCACCTATTTCTGGGTTGGAAAGGATTTTACTTGCCTCCATCTGAATCATGTAAGCCACATGGCTAAAATTATGAAAAGGAATCAGGGATGAGAAAGAGAAAAAGGCCCAATCCAGGATTACAAGGCTGCTGTGATTCCAGCCACTTCAGTTTCATACGTAGTCTTGCTTTCAGAGCAAGTAGCTCTGTCCTCAGAGTTAGGACACCTCAATACAGTACCGAGTGTCAAACTCTAGTGAAGCCCCAGTTGGTAAGGCCATTCACATTCTAAAAGGAAAACTATTCCTAACACCTTGGAATGTTAGCACTCCACAAAAATTTGCAGGTGAGTAACTGCTGAAAAGGATCTTCTGATCACTTACATCTGGGACATCAAAACACTGCAGCATCAATTTCTAAAAATAATAGAAAGAAATTACTTCAAACCACATGACGCAAATCTACTGACTGCCTCAAGAATTAAAGTCAATAACTCAATTAGAATCAACCATTGAAATGGTGGGGGGAGCAGTGGCAAAAAAGACAACAATAAAAATAGATCAAAAACTCTATTTACAAATGTTACTAGGTCAGAACTCTTCCAGGATTGCATTTCTTTTGCTCAATTTTACATCAACGTTTTATAAACTACTGAAAACTATATTTAGACAAAACCGTAACACCAGGGCTAGCTCTTTTAGTGTAAATGGCACCAGAATTAATATCCTTGGCATGTGTCTGAAGATTTTTATACTACCACCAACGTCCTCAGTTAATATCCAAATTTCTACTAAACCGAGCCATAAACAAATCTCCAACCGAAAAGCTCTGTCTACTCCTTTATAATCTGTTACCTGGAAAAAAAGCAGAAGGTCTCTCTAGCCACCTAATCACCATATCAATGACACATGCCACAAGAGAGAAGCACTAGTTTATTTGATTGATCATGGTAGATAAACTCCAAATAACAGAGAAATTAACAAATGCTTGACATTTGCTCAACATCCATTATTCTGACACTGCTTTCAGAATTTCAAAGCCTGGGAGTATGCTTAATCAACATTCATATTCCCTTGTGAGCTACAGGCACCATATTGCACCCCGCCTTCATACTGATGAAAACTGCATATTGGCCATTTCCAAAATGTTCTGGGACTCCACACAGGGCCCCTTTTCTCTCTTGTTCCTGCTCTGCAGTTTTCTTTTAAACACTTCCAAGACAAAAGCATCTGCCAGTTTTTCTCTCTAGGGATGTATGCAAAATGAACTTAACAGTTTTAAGGCAGGAGTAACCCTCACATCTAAATTCATTCATAGGACAGAAAAGGGCCTCAGCGGCCTCTCCAGGGACAAAACCCTGCTGAAATTCTCCCCACACACAACAGTGGGAGCTTTATAAAATCTAAGTCCAGACAATTTCCAATTCAAATGCCCAACATAGCATGACCTTTGTCAGATCTCGGAGCCCAAGATGCACCCATGATTTTTTATTCTAACCAGCACAGACATTAGACAGGGCACTACCGCTAAGCAGGAGGTTCAATATTTGCATGCTCTTCCATTGTGAAAATGTAACAGTGACAGCACTGTGTCAAATTCTTTTCCCTCTAGAACTTTAACTCCATAGGAGAGGCATGGCTGACAGATGACTCTCCAACATCTGTGTTATGTACACTGCACAGCTGAGGAGCCCCTGATCACTGTCAGAGCATCGCAGAGATGACCTACGCCTTTCTTATGCCTCCTTCCTATCCCTGGCCACCCCCCAAATGTATATAAATAGCTATAATACAAATCATGCCATTTTTAACAAAATGTAAAAATGGCAAGACGGATTAACATAATTTATAGTCATTAAGCTGTTCACGTAGCAGCTCAACATATGTTATATAAATGTCCTATCCCGAATAATTTATCAGATCTGACACGGTGCACATCATATTGTTTTATTTAATACACTTACTAAAATTTCATGGATCAAGCATCACTTCTGAAAGCACAGAAAAAGCACTAGAAAATATTTATTCATCTCCCGTGATTTATTTTGATTACTCTTAAGGCTACATGATAAAGTGGAACTCACAAAATTACAAGGTTAAGGTTTACACAGCCATTGCTTCATCTACTAAAATGCAACAAATGGCCCCGTGTCTGTGTTGTGTTTTACTTTCATTTAGTGTGAAGTAGTACACCAGGCTAAGCACTTAGCTGCCTGCTGAATATTTTAATATTTTTAAATAGGACTTAAATATCCTGACTCAGAAAGTGAGAGCTTAAGGGACAAGCTTAGGAAAGAGCAGCAAGTCCTTTGTATGGCACTAGATGGAATAACAGTGGCCAACAAGAAGGAGCGTGCGCTTTGAGTGACCGTCTCCTCAAAAGAGAACACAGAAACAAGCACTGGTCAGTACCAGGAAGTCAACAAAAACCCACTTAATGCAGAAAGGACGCTGCTGTGCGAGGCACTCAATGGGGGACGTGGAAAATAAAATCACAGCAAACACACGGCTCCTGTCCTCAAGGAACTCGCAATCAGTCAAATAGAAAGCAAACGACAGGGACGTGGATATTCCAAATGAATAGGTAAGAGTAACTACAATGGTCAAATCAAAAAGAAAAAAATCTTACTGGCTCTAAACCAATATTCAAAGGACCAAAACAGTGGGTAGAGGAAGAGAGAGAGTAATTGGCACCTGAGACTCTTTTTCATCAATTTTCCTTTAAAATGGTTTATGTGGAGGCGGGTCTCCCAGACGCGGAAGATGAGATGAAAAGGATGATATAAGGATCAGAAATGGGAGAGGAGAGCCCAACGTAGAAAAGGTCAGTCCAACTTCTCAAGGAAAGCATGAATGTGTGTTGGCCTGATCATTTTTGAGAGAACCATTACAAACCTTATCAGATCAACTGCTTTGGGAAAGAATATCAAAGGTTTAAAAAAGGTTTTAATTTCCAATAAACTCTTTTGTTTAAGATGCAGTAAAAGTGAGATGAAGAGAAACACAAAAAGACCTTTCTTACGAACCAAGTTTGTTTCCATTTATGAGTGGTAATCACCCCAAGATCTCTACAGAACAATAATCTTCCCACAAGTATAACTCTCAGGTACCCACAGAGGCTTCACAGGTACAGGGCATAGTCACTGCAGTCCAGGAGCCAGACAGCTTCCCCAAAACTCCGCCTCACCATCAAATGACCGGAGAGCTGCCAGTCAAGGAGACGCTTCACGAGGAGCAAGAAAACCACAAAGCCATACTACACTGTATGGACAGTCGGGCAGCAGAGGGACTTCAGACAAAGAACAGGTACTGTGCAAACACTGAGGGGTCTATCATACTACACCTTCCGGAAGGAAAGATAAAGATTATGAAGTCAAACAGAGTTAAATACACAGCAGTGACGTTCCAATCTGCCCCCTCCCCCCGACCCTGCCAAAAAAAAGAATTAAAAGAATCTTGCTCAGTTTCATGCATGGTGACAATGGCACCTGCAAAAATCCTTAGTAAAGAACAACTTCACCCTTGGAGCTTTATATCAGAACAAACCCACTTTACCCACATTGAAGGGCTTACAGGGGGATGAGCCTTAAGAGTTGGGGTGGGGGAGGAGGTTGTGCATCAAGAGAATTCAGCGAGAGTTCATTGAGAGCGCCGAAGAAAGGAACACGTTTGAGTGCTGCGGACTCTTTCTGGGGCCCCTCTCATCACCGTCATGCTGGCATCTTGTTTCTAGGCAAGAAATATATTTTACCTTTCTGAGATTATTTTCTGGTTACAAGCCAACCATTATGAACCTTTCAGTGAATCACTGAATAGGGCACTTAAAGGGATAAACAATTATAAAAATAACTCTGTCACAAGTGCATACATTTTATTTTATTTAGTGATGTAATAAGCTTAGGGGCATATATCAGGTCCAAAATGGTCTTGGTCATTAATTTAAGCAATAAATCATAGGTCTTGCCAACAATGACGGCAAACAGATGCTAACAAGGAAATGTATTATTTAATATTGCCATGTGTTATAAAAATGTAAGTGTGTTTAAGACATGTCTTAAATTTTTATAATAATATGCATTTAATACATTACTGTTTTGACACAGGCAGGGATCAGATTTATAGGACCCATTCCGTAGCTTCTTCTGTGAGCATGAGAGCATATTCTGGATTTTTTTTCTTTTTTTTTTAACAAGACGGGAAACCTTTAAAGTGCATGCTTGCAACAATGTCTAATTGGTTGTCTTGCTGTTTTGTAGTAAATAATGTCAACACTGAAACTCATTAAAAAGAATGAATCTGCACACTTTGCTGGAATATAAAAATAGAACATTTAAAAATTACAGGTTTTAAAGAAACCTTATAGCCTAAGAAAGTTTCTGAGAACTTTTTAATCAAGTTGGCAACTGATTTTTTCACATTCATTTTGAGCTGTTCTGCATGACTCCAGACAAAAATATACTAACTTGATTAACGAGTAAAGTTCAACATTCAAAAATGCGGAAGCAACTAGGTAGAGAAAAATCCTACTTTATATAGTCATTCAAATATGCTAAGAATCAAACAGTATCTCAAATCACAAACTAATTTAAAATTGAGTCTTTCTATTCAGGTTATGCCAAACCATATTTCCTTTTAGATCGGTAGGCTTATATCTCTTACCAGCAGGTTCAACCCTCCTAGGGGAAGGGGCTTGTGAAAGAAGAGAATTAAAAGAAAAAAAAGAGCTTTTTATATAAACAAGATGCCAACTCTGCTGAAAGCTTTTTTTTTTTTTAATTTTTTTATTTGCACTTTACTTTGTGTGAGTGTCTTTTTAATCAACTCCCTAACGGCCAGCACGGTCTCCCCCCTTTCTCGTACAGGCAAGAGTCCATGCCTTAGAACACTTGAAGAAGCAGTACTTGGAGTATGGAAACTAAATTTTCTTCATTAAGTCTACTGAAGCAGATATTAAAAATGCATTTAATATACTGGCGATGGTCGGTGGGCACCGCTGACTGTGACAGGCCGGTTACTGATGATGAGCCGTCAGATGGCCTTCTCAGCAGGCGCCTGGGTCTCAGGCTGCTGAAGGACAGCAATATCTTCCCTTGTGTGTAAGCTCTATTCATCTCCCAAGTATTTACTAAATCACAGGCCTCTGCACACACAGCCCACATTTCAGTGTGTGCTAACGAATGATGGATGGCCTCGTCAATTCGTTATGTCCTGAAAGCATGGTTTCCTGCCATTCCAATCATCAAACCTCAGCGCTTCAGAGCTGATCAGTCCCGGGGAATATTTTACAGGCTCGATTAAAAGAGTACAGTTCTTTCCATTAGAGTCTCTGCCTCTCTCTCCCAAATGTTTGTTGCTTCAACCAATTATTTGGGCAGAATATTCAGTGAGTGTACAGACAACACAACACCGGCAGATCTGTTTCTGATATTTGCTAAGATATAATTTCATCTATGGCAAAATGGTTGATGCATTTGATAGTGAATTTATGTTTTAAAACAATTTCTTCCTATGCACAGCAGGCAAAACCTTAAAAATACTTAATGTCATATTATAATGTAGATGCATTAGCAGATGCATTTCAAAGAAACTTTCAAGGGAACAACCAGCCACGAATCATCTAAACCCGTTAAGACAGTAATCTGTGAGAGTCCTCCTAATTATAAACTAGGTAAAGGTACAAACGACTTCAAAATTCTTCTGACAGTTCCAAAGTTAGATAACGAAAGTTCAATTCCTCAAAGAAATAAGCCTCCTGAAAGCAGATATATTTTCAGTTCCAAGGTTATACATGCCAGTCGTCTTTCCTGTAAGCTATAAAAACAGTTTTAACTATTGGTTATCTCTGGAACAGTACATAATAGCACACTCATACCTTTTCATCAGAAACAGTAAACTTTATGCAAACAGACACACTTACCACAACTACACAGAT
The DNA here is from genome assembly GCA_004026765.1 of Micronycteris hirsuta. NCBI lineage: Eukaryota > Metazoa > Chordata > Mammalia > Chiroptera > Phyllostomidae > Micronycteris > Micronycteris hirsuta. The sequence goes on from PVJI01005027.1 coordinate 52,819, forward strand.
AGCTGAGCTTTGAGGAAATGGGGTGGCATTAAACAGCTAAACAACTTGCTATAAATAAGCTCCTGGAAATGCTAAAAATTAAAAAAAAAAGAAAGAAAGAAAAGTGCCAGACTCCCATTTAGCCAATAGCTAGGTAGGCTCTGAAGTACCAATCAGCACAGGCTCCACCACCTTGCCCTGCCTTTCACCTCAACCTTGACCTCAAGATTAAGCTCACTTTTATTGCGCACAAAGGTCACCTGTATTAGGTCAAAATTCTAAGTCTCTTGTCATGAAAGGTTAATATATTCCAACCTTTCCTTCTTCATGCATCAAATTTTTCATGGTAAAGTCATATTCAGCAGACAGTATATTCAGCAATTTATTGTACCATTGTAATACAGTGTAGAATACAATTGTCCAAAAAGCTATCACAAAATAAAATATTTTTCATGACAATGTACCAAGTCTAGACTCCTTACACACCTCTAACAGATGAAATAACACTAACCAAGTCTTGTTTCCATACTTCAGAAGAGTTATTTGGCAAATAATTCTCAAAATATTATCTATAGTATAATTGTGGCTTCTCCTTCCGTAACCATTGGCTATCGGCAGCTATTTTTCAGAATGTCACTCAAATTTTTAAGTATTTTTTTTCAAGCACAAAGATCTCTAGGCAGTCTTAAACTTTTATTTGAATCCGGCCTACACAGCGTAAGTGAAGTCATTCTAAACCTGAAAGCTTCCTTAACTAAACCCTAGAGGAAGACACACTCCATAACAAACAAAACAGAAAAGGAAGGGGAAAACATTAATGTCTTGCCCAGCCCAACTCATTATTATTGTAACTATATGATCAGCAGAACTGCAAAAATAAGATAAATTAAACAAATTCTTTGCAGGCAGCATTCTGGAATACATTGTAATTAATAAAAACCAAGGCCTTAAGGAACAATAAATCTATTTTCTTTTAAAAGTTCATACAATTTCTTTCTGTTTACCACAAGGTCTTTTCATAATCATTATTAATACCACGAATAGATTTTATGAGTGTTTAAAAAACACTGGTTCTTTAAAAGTATTAATACCTCTACTAAAAACTAAAATCGGTGTTCACACTCATAGGACGATCTGGTGTCTTACCAAACCTCCACACCCTGGAAGTCTTAGACCTAAGCCGATGTAATTATTGCGCTGAAGCTACTTCCTGGCGGCAGAGCTCTGACTCCAGAGCTGGTACTCACCCAGACATCTTTCATAAGTCTGGAGCCACCTGGCTATCAAGGTGAGGCAAGAAAGTAAAACAGCTTCCAGAATATGGGGCAGTGCGGTTGGGAAAAGCAATTAGACAGGAAAATACTTTAAAATTCCAGGGTTTTCTCACTTATTCTGTCTTAGGCAGTGATCTTGTTATATAACCATTTCCTATTGTGGGGGTGGAGTGGGGATAATCAACCTAAACCTCAATATGCCCATTTGTCATTGGTGGAGTGTGATACCTTGGTTCCCAGTACCAGCTAAGGCCTTCACCATATTCACTAAAAGGAGGTTTCCTATTAACACGGGGGTAGAAGAACACTTTGGAAACCTGGAAAACAAAGGGGCTGGTTTTAGGAAAAATCTTTTCAGTTCTAATATTCTGAGTCTAATTATTATATGCATATATACCATTGCAATGAGCATCCTTAAATCAATAATGGTGATGGTAACAGAAGCAGTAGCAGTAAAAAACTTATTCAGCACAACATCAGGAACTGTGCTAATCATTTTATATTGTACTAACTTATTGTAAGTTCATAACAATCCTATTTTATAAAGAAGGACGCAAAGGCACCAAGAGGTGGAGACGTCACCCAGCAAGCAAGTCAGAATTCCTGAAGCCAGAATTCCTATGTCTATTTTCAGAACCAAGTTCTTTAAACCTATATATAAAATGGCCTTTACAACAACAGCAACAAAAACTGAATAGGCCCTGGAGTTCTCAGTAATAGAGTTTGGCCTCCTATTGATTTATAAAATAACCAGCCATAAGCAGACAGAGCTAAATAAACCACCGACGGCCAAGCACGAGCTATGTCAAGTCTGTCAAACTCAGTACCACCTGGCCAGCCCACTCATGTAGGCCTGTCCCTACAAAGAATTCCACTTGTCATTCTAAAATGCACATATGGTTGCCTAACATTGTTAATTGTATTGCCCATTTCTATTTTAGTTGTATGTTGTCATATTATTTTATTACCGATACTTTAAATGTAGAAAAGAAATGCATCTGAACATGTGATAATTGAGTCTTTATAAAATTGCTCTAATTCAAATTATAATATGATCAATTAGGTATCTTCCCATTGTTTTTCATTATAATTGCAGAGATGCTTTATTTGCTTTTTACACTTAGAGTAACTGCCAATTGAAGATGTCACACCTAAGCTTGAAGTTTCTCTAAAAGTAATTTCTGGCATGATAACCCCTCAGATATACCATTGAAGTATTTCTAAATTCCTACAGAGTAAAGAATCACTATACTATTCCCAAATTTATCAAATTAATCTAATTTGAAAAAGATTAGTTTTCCTAAGTGAGATATACGTATATGGCTTTTTTTTTTTTGGTTTTTTTTAATAAACCAAGCAGCATTTTCTTCAGGTCAGTTCAATCAATGTCCATCATACTATATGTTATAATACCTATAATATACTAGGCACTGCTAAGGCTCAAGACTGGAATTCTAGCCCCCACACTAACTACAGTAGGGAAAATATATGTATCCCCTCTTTGGATAAGAAAAAAAAAGTAGAAATCACAACACATAAAAATATTATAAGAATAAATGAGATACAGATGTAAGTATTTTGAGCCCTCTTCAGGAAAAAAAAAACCCACAAAAACCCTAAAAAATCAGAATGAACTCATTTTAAAAAATTCTGGAACAGATAAGGCACAGGCTCACAAAGGCAATGCAAGTCTCAAACTGGTGATCATATGCAGTGGTGTGGGGAGCAGTGGGGGGAATTCAGGTTGGTAGTGTTTGCCAATTTCTGTGGTGTAAACACTCCCACCGTGGCTGATTTTAAGCTACTAATTCAAGGTCACAATTTGCAGAGTGGGGAAAAGATGCTCACAATCAGCTCTCACAAGCTGGAAGGAGACAGCTCCAGTACCCACTGGCGGCAGGCCAAATTCAGCCCACAGACTTGTTCTGTTTGGCCGGGAAACTGTTGGCCCACACAGTGCTTTTAGAAATTCAAACAAATTGAAAACATTTAAAAGTCAGGGTATTTTTTCTTAAAAAGTCAGATCTAGAGCTGCTTTCTAGAGAACAGAAGACCTGGTAGCAATAGGCCCACAGTCCAGGATGGCAATACGTGGCTGGCATGAAACAGTAGCTGCTCTGCTGATGTATACAAATGTACTTTTGCTTTGCCACAACCCCAGCCCAGCTAGCTTCATTCATTCACTCCTTGTGGATACCTCCTGGCCCCTAAGTGCAATGGGAATCTGTGATCTGTAGTTAAAGAACACGTACGGAAAATTTTGCCTCTGGATGTGGAACCCCAGTGAAATCACCAGGTGATATTCCCCACTCAGTTTCTGCATCTGTGACAATAACTGATTTGACTTCATGATCTCAAATTCCAATCTTGATCCAGGGCACTAGAAGTCACTGAGTCTGAAACAGTAAGAGAGGTATGCAGGTCCCTCTGGAGAAGTTTTTGTGATCTGCACATGAAGAGTTCCATACAGGCCTACCCAAGAGCAAACAAAAATTCAAAATGTTGTAAATTGGAGGTTAAATTTATTTTTCCCTTAATATATACTATAGTTGGCTGCAGGAAATAAGAATCTAGATAATGTAAACTTTATCAGTTAAGAAATAATGTTTGTGAGCCACGTGTTATACCTAGGCTATGAGAGTCTGTGGGCTTCTTAATACTATACAATAAAGAGTCTCTCTCTTATGCCCAGTTCATTTACTATCTTAGCTAAATGATGCTTGAAGTGCAAGTTAATTTCACATTTTATTAGCGTTCCCTACCAATACCATCAGCAAAGACAAAAAGCAGGGCAACGTACCTTAAGTAAAAGATGACATTGCCTTGGCAGAGTTGTAGACAGAAACAGAATATTGGGGGGAAAAAGGAATTCCAGTCGAATTTCATGTGCGATTGTAAGCAGATGCAGTTAAACAACACTTTGCCCTTCCAGATTCCATCTACAAAAAAGGTCACCTACAAAGAGCACACAAGTCTTAGATGCCATCTCATCATAAGTTCCAGAATCTTAGGAGGCTATGGTGTGGCAGAGGCATGAGTGACAAATAGAGGTTTCACCTTCCATTTCTATTTATAATAAAGCTGGAGTTGGGTACCCACAGTATTGCTAGATTAAACATACCCAGTTTTATTTGAGAGTAATCACAAATATTCATGACAAACAGTAATTTATAAACTTACTGAGTGTAAATCTGAAGCTTTCATATCAATAGGCCCACTTACCAACTGTTTGACTTGCTCACCCAATTGGTAGCAATTGGGTGAGCAAGTCAAACAGCTGGTGAGTGAGCTTAACCAAAAACCCAGGCCCAAAGCTTACAGACATTTCTATCTCACACAGTGCAAGCTGCATATTTGGAGATTTTCAACAGTCTTGAGTGATAACCCTTATAAATAATCAAAAGTCTGCTGTGTTTCCTATTTCCTAAAACAGGATTAAATATAAGATCAGAGTTTACACTTCATCCTTTCTTAGGCCTGGAGCAAAGGACAGATCTCAACAATAACTAAAGAAATTTAAATGAAAAATAAATGAGTTGGAGAGTTGGGGCAGGGTGACAATGTACCATGTATTTTAAGTCTCCATCTTCAATTTGACTACTGCTTTCAGGACAACCTCAGAAAAAGACTGATTCACCCAGGAGTGCCCCAGTTCGCAGGGCAGTATATGGTCAGGGAAAGACCCAGTATTTACGTATTTGCTTCAGCAACAGTATCAAGATCCGTGAAGCCACCTTACTTTCTTTCTCTACTGGTATGGCTTTCTTTGTTTCAGAATATTTATTCCCATGGCCCTGAAGCTAGACTCTAAATGTAACAGTGTCAAACACTTTTAGCAGCTGAGTCTCAATATTTAAAATACATAAAAGAAGTAAGTCCTGAGATATTTTAACATTCTCTTATCTCAATGAAACCTCAGGTATTTAAAAAACAAAAGATTTTATTTGCTATCCTGAAACCAGAGGAACAGAAATTTCCACCCCCCACCTCAGCCAAGAGAGAGCTCTTGAAAAAGCTGACATTGTCAAACATGTCACTGTTTTTTGACATGAAGGAAGCTTTGGGCTATAAGGAAGAATTATTAACTCTTAACGTATATGCTATCAAGATGTCTCCCTGAAAGGTGGGCTGGAAAGAAAGAGAGAGGAAAGAAAAATAGAGGCAGGTATTTAGTTCCCCAAAGTGGCCAGAAAAAGGCTGGATGACTCCTGACCAGCCTGGTGCCATCTCTACTACAGCAGGCACAAACTGCTCTAGGCCAGTGTCAAACCCATGGAGCAAACCATGCTGGATCCAGCTGTTTATTCTGTTCCCATCAGAAACTGAGCCTTCTTATCCAGTCGCGAGCTCGCCCACACTTTCGGTGTATCCGCTGTACACCGGCTCACTGGATAAGCAATTGGACAGCAGAAAGGGGCAAGAAGACAGATATCTTGAATCAGATATTTGAAAAAGTTTCCCTTCAAGAAAAATTAAAAATAAAATAAAGGAAAATTTATTCTTTACCCATCTCCCATTATGATTTTCATACCAGTACATGACTTTTATATATTCAGGTCACTTTTCATACTTCCTCTGGAAAAGTACTTGTATATTGGTTGTTTTGTTTTTAAGGAAACTTCAACCAATATGGTAGAATCACACAAAATGTGTAATAAAAACATAATGGTGAATTCCATCAACATTTGTTGAAAGTCAAGTAATAAAATATTGATATTATTACCCTATACATCTATTGAACATTTTTCTCCTAGGAAAATACATAATTTCTCTTTATTGTACCAGTAAACATTCTGGTATGGGTTATTACTTAGTAGACTCAAGTTTGATGCCTGAACTTAGACTTAAAAATGAAGTCAATAATCTAATAACACAAAAAGTTCCCCTCGCACTAGTAAGAAATAGTCAGCATGTGGGTTTCCGAGGTTTCCTTCAAACACTGTGCTCCTTCGCGAGAACTCAAGCTCGTCTCACTGTGCAGCTCTGCAAATCCACAGGAACGCAAATATCTGATAAAAGCTAAGCAGTGATTTTAGAAAGCGGATGTGCCATGTAACAGAATAACTTTCAAGAGTCTTTAAAACCTAGGCTACAGTACAACAAAAATAAATACCTAAAATTTAATGGAATAAAAATCACATTTTAAAAAGATAAGGAAATAGACGGGATAACAATATTCTTTTCTTAGACCAATTTTTAGAGCAATTTCCTTTACACCAATTTCTCTTCCAATTTGCTCAAATGATTAATACAGAAATAGTTCTGTATATATTTTCTGAGCATATGAATAATATTTTTGAAGTCATGTAAAATAATTAGATTTCTTTGGCAAAATTGACAAAAAAATTTCCAGTTCAATAAAAGACTGACATAGTCTCCCTTTACAAGTTATTCTTACTCATTATTCTAGAACTCAGGCCTACCACAACATTAGTACATGTATAGAAAATTGACCAAAACTGAGAGAACAAGGCCAATAGGAATACATTTCTAATCTAAGTAAACCAGGCCCTACAGTATTATACCCTGTGATGTGCCACTGTGCTCTTAAAAATCCATGAATCTACGTTTAAAAGTTTTTTAAAAACTGGCATTATATATATATATATATATATATATATATATATATATACACACACACACACACATATATAACTATGAAAGATTTAAGGCAAGTTTTGAATATGTGAGCCAAATTCAACCAATGATCAAATCTATGGGTTCACAGCCATGCAATCAACTGATCCACATTACCATTTTTTTTCTACAAATCTATGGGCCTTCATTTCAAAGCAAAACCTTGTTTTATATATTTCAAAAGGTTACTACTCAGATATTTCTTCTACCATAGGCCAGATACTAAATTCTAAAAGTAATCATAAAATTTACCATCCATCCAATACTTACCAGGTGCCTTTCACTGTGCTAAGTGTTTTGCACGCCTGAATTCACTTAATCCTGGCCTTGGCCTTAAGGAAGGCTGTGGCTCCTCCCTTCTTCCTACTTCTTAGCTATGGAGCTGCATCCCTCCTTTTACAGATGCGGCAGCTTTGACGCAGATAAAAAGCAGCGGAGTCGAGTCATTCCCAAGAGCAAGTTGTTAACAAGAAGCAAAAACAATGGAATAAAAGACACCCCACAGGAAGATGGACTGATAAAAATGCACCCCGGTGAGCCGGGGGTGGGGGATAATGTTGCTCCAAAGAGGACAACTGTGGCCAACTGCAGCACCCAGTACAACTCAGTCGCCCGAAATAAATGTAAAAGTAAAATCGTTTTACTTGTCCCACGCCAGTCCCTTAGCCACTCCACTCCTAACCAGGCTGGACCTCTAGGTCCACCACCAGGAACCAAGAAGCACTAAGTTCAACCCTGGCAAACACACAGTACAGCCAGCCTTGACTCCAGTTCCCAGGCAGACGTAGGTGAAGATCTTAAGAAAATGAACCAGGTATATTGGTTTAAGAACAGAGAATCCAACCAAATGAATTTTTACCTACTCCTTTTGGGGTTTGTGTAGGAACAGCATACGGACGGGTGAATGGTTGCCTGTGGTGTGTTCCAAGAATGGGAAAGCAGCAGCTGTTAGGGGCCACGACAGAACATCATGCTTAGAAATGTGGAAGGCACCATTAGAAAAACCTGAGCCCTAAGGGAAAAGATACTGCATTAGGGTAAAGACACCTATTTGCTTAGAGACTTATAGTATCAAGAGTTTAACTTATGACTCATAAGTAAAGGCATAAATAGTAACCAAATAGCTAATGTATGGAAAGGGAACGCAGGGAAAAATTACACTTGTGCCAGAGGGTTTAGTTTACTAACAAAAGAATCTCCAACAAAGGTGTATCTCCACTAAGAATCCCACTTGACTAACCATATCTGAACTGTTCATCAAATCTTTTGCTTTCTAACATTCTATGATTCTAATAATTTGTAGCTATTGGATGTGTCTTAAACTCTTCCCTCAAACTACAAATTACTCCAAATGAATTACTATATTATCCTATCCATTTTCTAAAAAATACCCAAATACTGTCACAAACATAGTCAACACACAGTCAATTACTATAGACCAACTGCTATAGAGTGTGCTTAAATTGCAGCGAAGATCATGGACAGACTGTAGAATGGATTGTTTCACACGAAATGGTAGTAGTAGATGAGATTAGCTGCAAAGTATTCCAGTGAGAGAAATAGAAAATCAACATTAGGCAAACGGCAGTAATAACTGTTTCTTGCAAGAATCATTGAAAGATGCTAGAATCAGCGAGGAAAAGTGTGATGTGAGAAACAGAATACTTGCATAATCTCAAAGGGTAGTCCTACAAAGTACATTGGAGAAACTTGGTAGACACCACGCCTTAACCAGGTGAATAAGGTCAACCTCAGCAGTAATAAGACATATGAAGTCATATACCCCTGGCAGGATGCACTGAGAAGGGCACAGCATCATTTCTGGGGTATTCTTGCCAAAAATGTTAACCTTCAACCTAATCATGAGAAAACATCAAACACAAACTTAGGGGCATTCTATAAAACTACTAACCAGTACTCTTCAAAAGCGTCCAGATCATAAAAAACAAAATAAGAGTAAATAAAAGTCATAGATTAGAGGTGACTAAGAAAATATTACAATTAAATCTAATGTGTGATCCTGGAATAGAAATGGGAACTTGGATGTTGGAATATGACAAGGTCATTAGGGAAAAAAAAAGTCTGTAGATTAACTGCGTTGTATTAAAATTAATATCCTGATTTTGACAATTATGTATACTATAGTTATACAAAATGTTAAAATTATGGCAAGTAGGATTAAGGGTATATGACAATTCTTGAAATATTTCTGCAACTTTTCAGTACATTTTAAATTATTTCAAAATAAGATTATATATGTATATACATATATGTGTGTGTGTATGTACTTTTATATATACATATATATAAAACCAGAGAGACGGAGAAGGGTAGAGACAGGTGTAAAGCTCAAGAAAATGAACCGCACGTACTGACTTTACGCTCAGAAAACCCAGCCAAATTAGTTTTTAAACACTCCTTTTGAGATTTCTCTAGGAACAGTGTGTGTACACACACACACACACACACACACACACACGCAGTGTTTAGGCAGTAAAATATAGTGCAAAATACAATCTGATAAGTAATAGCTGATTGGGCTTGGGGCTTCAACCTGAATAAGAAGGTTCAGGAAATCATTTGAGAGGTGCAAATCAATGACTGTGTCCTCGGCAAGTACTTAAATACCGTATGTCCTATATTCTTGGGGCCAAAGGGCCCAGTACTATAAAACTGCAGAACAGAAAGGAGCAGAATGAGGGTGAATTTAGGAGTTGTAAGATATGGGACATCACGAAGTTCTATCCCTGCTTTTTAACTTGGAGGATTCTGAGACTAGAGTGGCTAAGGGGACTGCCCAGGTTCCATGTACTGTCTTGAAAGACATGCTTGTAATTTCAGTGAAAACAAAGAAGCCATGGAGGAATGAAGCTAGAAAGTGTGGAAGCCACCATGCAAAATAAAAATTAAGCTGGAGAAAAACTAAGCTACATCTTTATCTCTGACCGTATGCTAAAAGGAATTTCAGCTACAAAGATTAAAGAATTAACAGTAAGCAAGAAAGCCATAAGGAACCTAGAAGAAAATTTAAGTGAAAGACTTCTTCTTTATATCATAAAACAGGAAAGGACTTCCACAGCATAAAAGGAAAAATGAGAAAGAACAGAAATTTAAAGGTAAGCACTTCAAAAACAACAATTATTAAAAGCAAACAATGGAAAATATTTGCAACAAATGTGGACATAGGATAAACATCCTTAACATATGCAGATCAATAAACAATAACAAATTAATAAACAATAACAGCAAACTTTAATATAAAATTAGGCAAAGGACACCAGGCGGGGAATTCAAGAAGAAGAAAATCAAATGGTCAATAAGCAATTGAAAAAACATACAAGGTATTATAATGAAAAATGCAAATTATGAGATGTCATTCTTGATCCACTATATTAAAGTTTAAATGATGATTGTCTTGAATGTTGGCAAAAGTTGCAGAGACAGATACTCCTGTGCCCTGTTGGTAATAGGATTACTACAATCATTTTGATAGTAAGTTGTCAATACATGGCAATACACATCAAAATCTTTCAAAACATAAATATCCTTTGACTGAAAATAGTAGCAATTGTCAAAGTGTGTCAATGAACCCCTGGAGTCCCTGAGATTTTCTCAGGGCTCTACAAAGTCAAAGTTATCTTTATAGAAGTAGTAAGACATGCTTTGCCTTTTCCCTGTGTGACATGTGCAATGACAACGCAAAACCAATGGCAGGTCAAGTTGCCAGCTCCTGAGCACAAATCACGGTCAGGTACAGCCGTCCTAGGAATAGCTGTATTCTTCACCACCACATACGTGAAGGGAAAAAAATCCGGTTTCACTTAATATCTTCAGATTCGCTCATTAATACTCAATCCTCAAGTACACACCCATTTAACGTTCTATATGACCACGTAAGAAGCAAAGACAAAGCACGTCTACTGCGTGCAGAAGTCTGATGGCCGTCTCAGGAAAAGCACTTGTATGACTGCTGGAGAGCTGAACTAGCTGCCTTTTCCATGAAACACCATTTTTATTGGCATGAATGATGGACAAAGTATGATTATTCCAATTTGGATATCTGGCAGTTATTTTCTCAAAAATAAACAACATGAGCCTGTCACTTCAAAGAAAACAAGTGATAATATTTGTTGCCAATAATAAAATTTGAGATTTCAAGAGAAAACTCAAATATTAGAAAATTCTGTATCCATCACCGTAAGCCTGACAACTTCAAATCTTACATATTTTTTTCTGAAGAGGTCAGGGGAGATAGTAACAAATATGACTTTTGATGCTATATAATGAAACATGACAACATCTGGGAGACTTGCATAGCTCACAATCAACATTTTGCAAGTGAACAATGCATGATGATAAAAATCATGCTTTGGTAAAAGATCCACTCAAAGTTCATGACAGGCCCATGGACTGTGATACAACCAAGTGGAAAGGGCCAAGATATGGTTTCACATTCCACATTGCAATTAACCTTTAAGAAAACACCACTTGTTGGGTTTTATGTAGCAACAAAAATATCCACAATTATCTGAAAAGCCTATTAAATTACTCTTGCCTCTCCAACTGCATATTTGTCTGCGGCCTGAGTTTCCTCCTATTCTTTCATCAAAACAACGTATCACAACAGGTTGAACGCAGAAGCAGATGTCTTCCTTCTATTAAGGCAGACATTTAAAAAACTTGCACAAGTGTAAAACAAGGCCATTTTCTCACTTCTTTTTTGAAGTGATGCTTATTCATCAAGTATGTTAAATATGTGTAACAAAAACATGTTAACATGTAATGGGTTTACGACTTAATTTTTAAATAAATTAATAAGTATTTTTTTTAAATTTCTCAGTTTTAATTTATATTTGGGTAAATATCAACAGATATAACCCATATAAACAAAAGTTCTTTGGAGTACTCCATACTGTTTTAAAGTACAAAGAGGTCTGCAGACTGAAAGTTAGAAAACTGCTGATACAGTCATTCCTAATTTCTGGGATTCTAAAGTAAGAAAATAAACAGACTTGGCATTATATATGTACAAATAATAAAATGAATAAAATAGAAAAACAAAACCCCTGATATCCAACAATCAGAAAATGGATGGTACATCCAGAATGTGATGTTGGTTATTTGCAACACATTGTGAAGAATTTTTGAAGGTAAGGAATGTTCACAGTATGTCAAGTGAAAAAAGCAAGACCTACAAAGTATTTTAGCAGATACAGTATTACAGTGGGGAAAAAAGATGAGAAGGAAATACATAAAAGGTTAAGAGAAATTTTTCTGGGATATGTAAGTATAAATAATTTTTATTTTCTTTACTGAGCATGTCCTACTTTTAAAATCAAAATTAAATTTTTAGCAACTTCTTAAAACATTTCAGTACTTTGATTTTTTAAGAATTCAAATTATGTAAATGCCACCAAAATAATTGCTGCTGTTATTATTATTGATATTAAAACTAATGAAGGCAGCTTGGTATAGAATTCTGAACTAAAAATTATGAAGCCTGTTTCAAGACACTGTTTGGCTGTTAAACATCTCTGGGATTTTTGACAAATCACTTAACCTCTCTGAACCACCAGAAGTATCTCTAAGGTCCATACCCGACCAACTCTGTGGTAAAATGACCTATCAAATCTAAGGTTTGTTCAAATCCTTTTCAAGGACCATCTAAAGCAAAACAGTGTTATAGTGAAAACTGAAGCCAACTCCAAAATCACACTTTTGATAGAATTCCCCCCATGCTGCTAAATGGCTAATTCCTTCTTTTGCATATTAATGCATCCTCTATAAATAATTTCCAGTGGAAGAAGATTTTATGATTTCTTAAATGGTATTTGGAAGAAGTGAAAAGTACTTGGGCATATCATGAATAAGAAGAAAAAGTGGGGCATAAGAGAATAAGCAAGACAGCATGCCCCAAACGAAGGGAGTACTTCGTAAGTGTACTTGTTAAGTCTCTAAGAGTGTAGGGAGGTTCTCTCTTCTGGAGAGGATAAGGTATTTGCCATGGAAAAAGAAAAAGCATGAGAGAGAGAAAGAGAAGAGGGAGAGGTAAAGAAAGAAAAGCAAAAATACAATTGTAACATAAGTACATGAGAAAGGAATATCTAAATGTATATTCTATTTTAAAACTGTCCAGAAACATCTACCTATGCGCTTAGCTAACAAGCCTTCACCCAATTTCATTGCTCATGGGCAGAGCTGGCAAGAGTTAAAGACAGGTAATCACATTCCAATTTGTCAATTTTGTTCCTGGTTAGCAAGTCTGATAAAAATCTTAGACTATAAGGGCATAAATAGTACCTTAAATTAAATATGGATTAGAAAGAGACCCCTTCATTTTACAGATAAGGGAAACTGAGTTCTTCAAAAACTTCAGTGGTGATGTCTGTGAAGGGTTACACATCAAGGTCACAGAAGTTCTCCATTAAGGGCTAAGGGTGCTCAGTGCCACCAAAAAAAAAAAAAAAAAAATGGTACGAGTTTGAATTTGGTTTTGAAATCTAAGAAAAGTAAACAAACATTTTAGTCTTTTAACATATCACAAATATAATAACCTTTTTGTCCTGGACTGGTTCTTAGTGTAATGTCTGGTCCTCAGTTTGCACATCTTTAAAATGAGAAAATGTATAGTATACAGTTCCTAAAGTCCTTTCTTAGAAAGTTGGATAATCCTACAATCACAGGAAAAAAATGTGTTTTGGGGAAAAGGGAAGTACGAAATATACCTGGAATGTGTGTGTGTGTGTGTGTGTGTGTATACACACATATATATATGAATTCATATATATATATATGAATGGTTGTTCAAAAGGTCAACCTTGAGCCAAGAGTGGAATCTCTAGGGTACCTCTTTCTGACTGGCTTGAGAACACTTGAGATCACTTAATTATATCAGAGAGCCATAGTCAAACAGGAGGCCCCCTTAGGCCTGTGCTCCCTAGTTTCCAGGGGCCAACTGAAAATGGTCCTTCATTTTATCCTTTTGAATCTACAATTGGTATTTCCACGTTGAGAGGGCCCTCCCACCTGTCATTTATCTCTAGTATCTGTCGATTAACCACTAGACATTTATGGAGCACCTACTATGTGCACCCATCTCTAGCACATACCAAGTTTTCAGTAAACAACTGTTATCTTGAATTTAATTGACTCATCCATTAAAAGTCTCCCGAGGAAAGCGGGATGGTGAAAGATGAAACCTCTTTCACCATCCTTGATCTCTAACACTTGACATGTGGGACACGTGGTTCCTAAACGCTGGCTTGGCTGCCCAGGCACAGCTGACTCAGGCAAAGGGCCGTGAGAGAGGAGAGATGGGCACTTACCTGGGGAACCTCTGCTTCAGCTTCCTCAGGCTCTGCCTGGTGGGAGGCACAGACACTAGGCACTGGGCTATCTCGTCGTACTGGGCTTTAGTCAGTATCATGTTGGGCCAAGAGTCTGGGAGGTGGCAGGGACAAGTCAAAAACACACTGGGCTCGAACAGCCTTGGTGCGGGAAACCGGGGGTGGGCACGAAGGACCACAGCGCCAGGTCCTCGACTTCCTTGGGCTGCCCCTAGCCCCCTTCACCCTTGGCTGTGCAGCCTGGGTTTCACCCAGCTGCTCCGCTGCGGCGGCGGTGGGAGGGGAGGGCTGTGGACCTTGGCTTTCTGAGCAGCCGCAGTGGGCCCGGCCGAAGGCAAGCGGCCGCCATGTCACTTAAGGGCAAACCAATCAGGAAGTAGCGGTCGCCGGCAGAGGTGGAGCCTAAGTCTCTGGCCGACAGGTATCCCGGCTGCAACTACCTGGGTTCGACTTGGGAGGTTCCAGGCGTTATACCCTCCCAGGTGCCAACAGCCAGGGAGTCCTGGCTCACGGGCCGGGCAGCAAAGGCACACGAGTGTCCCGCGATCCTTAAGCTTGAGCCCAGGAAAGCCACTGGCAGGGCCCCCGATTTGAATACGCGTTCAAACGCGCGGGTTTCAAAGCAGCTCCAATTGGAGAGGGACCTACAAAGAAAGTACGCGGTCCCTAAAGTCTCTCCGCACCGAGAGCAAAATCCCCAGGATCCCCGTAGACAGGACAGACACAAGCCAGGCTTTTGCAGCTTGTGTGGCGCTTCGTTCATGTTGGGAAACCAACCAGAAAACAAATCCGACACATCAAACGGCTTGCAGTGAAGAATGGTACTCTCATGCTTGTCCCCCAGTTAGGCGCTCAAGGACTGAAATCATTTCTTAATTGTCTCTGATTCCGCAGCTCGCCAAAAACAGTAGGCACTCGATAAATGTTTGGAGAAATGAGTCAATGAATGAATCTGTTTTCCATGGTGCTATGAGCCTAGGCAATTTCCTAGGACATCAGCCCCTTCTTTAATCCCTTTTTAAAAATCATGTTGGTTCTTAGAAGGCCATGTATTTCTGTTCAAATTTTAACATTTTAAGCAAATGAAAGAAAAAGTATTTATTACAGAACATGTTTTTGTTTTTTGTTTTGTTTTTTAATAATCTGGTATAAGGCCTGGGTTGGAAGTTTAGCGTAGATATGCCTCCTTAGGTAAATTCCTTAACCCATCTAAGCCTCAGTTCCTTTGTAAAATTGATTTTTAATTCACGATGCAGTGTTCAGCTTAACTAGGAAAGTAAAGAATTCTTCAGCATTTTGTCCAGCAGATAGTCTACATGAGATAAATAGCCTATGTAAGGCTACTTGGTAATGATAGACCACGTGGACACGGTGTTACCAGCTATTGTCTAACAGGCTCCCTATGCTTTGACTCACATAATCTTCATAACTTCCTGTGAGGCAGGTACAATTGCCATTATCACCTTCCTCCTCCCTTCATACAGGATGAATAAATTGAGGCATGAAAAGGTTAAGTAACTTCCCAAGGGTCATGAGAACAAGTAAGCAGCATGCGTAAAGTTTAAGCTGCTGAAATTTGCTTCCAGAGTCTTTGCTCTTACCAACTCTCAATAATACTTAATTACTACACCAAATAGTCACACTCTCTTGGGCCAAAGGTTAAGGAGTTTTTGAACGGGAATAATATACATTTCAAAGAATCTTTTAGTTCAGGTTTTTAAAAGCTCTACCACTTTATTTTCCCAGGCGTCTCAGAGTCCGGTAACAAGAGTGGATCCTGAATTCAGAAACCATGGGGTTTTTTTCCCCCTGAATATTTACATCAGAATGTGTTCTTGCCATATGCTTTGCATCTAGCTCTGGTTGTGTGACATTAGTACATAACTATTTATTTATGGCAGCGTGGCCTGGAGTTGCCACCTGGCTAGTTTGTTGCTGACCCTGCCATGACTTTTACATGAAAGCTAGCTGACGATAAGCAGACACCACTTGATCCCCCATTCCGTTCTCCCTCCCACTTCACTCTTTCCAATTCACAGCCAACAGATTTTTATAGAAAACATCAGTTCAAGGATGTTTGCACTAGTTATTTTTTATAGTAACTCTTCTCTCTGGCTCTTGCCCCGCATTCACCCTTACAACCCTAAAGGAAAAGGCCAGGTTTGTTTTTCTGATTTTATTTTTAACATGCTGGCAGTTTACAGTTTTGACCCAAATCCAGTAGATTGTTTCAAGTTAGTGCCAGGGGAAAAGCACAGTTATGTTGCTGTTTTTGTTGGCAGTGACAGGAGTGTTGTTTATTAAGCACAAAATAGAAGCAAAGCAGAAATGTGTTATTCTTGTTGTTGTTGTTTAGGTGTTTTTAAATTTTCTTTTCATTTGAAATGCTTGGAATAAGCCAATTATTCCTTTGAGGCAGTCCTCCTCCCTCCCTTTCCCTACCCCTGTTCTGCCCCATCTTTAGTATCACACTTCATGCCCCTCGTCTGCCCTTACTCCTGCGAGAGCCACCTTTCCAGGCCTGAGGTTCCCCCACTGTTTCTCAGTCAGCCAGTCATTAATACCAACCGTCTGCCCATTAAGTGACATAGGGTCATGAAATGAAAACAATACCAAACTAAAAACCCAAAGAACTGGTTACATGTTTAAAATCAGCCATAAATGGTGTGCCCTTGAGTAAGTGAAAGCCTTTCTAACCCTGAATGTTCCCAGTGTAACCCCAAGAAATGGAACTTTATAGTTCTGACAGGGAGACAGAATCTACAACATGAAAAAAAGCTTAGGACATTGTAGCAACAAAATGTGTCAAAGTGGGGACCAGTGAAGTTTTCTTGGAGAACCTGTAGCCCTGAAAGACGCGCTGGTGGAGTGAATCACTTGACCAGATTTCTCTCTGCCAATTCCTGGGCAATATGAATGATGAACAGTTTTAGAGGAGTGTGGGGTTTGGCAGGAAGGCATCAGAAGGTCATCTCAAGAAGAGTGCTAAACACAAAGGACTAAAAATAAGAGGGAGCCAAGTCACGCACACGGGAAAGTCATTCTGGCTGGAGCAGAGTTCCAGGCAGAGTGAGAAGGAGTTGAATATGCTTGACCTTGGAAAAAGTCAGTCACGTTTTTAAACAGTCTGCTGCTTACTGAGACTGCCAAATCCAATGTGTGTTTTTAAAAATAAATGCTGAGATTATTTTTATTATATTTTAAAGTCTGATTCTATTCATACAGTCTTGTTAAAATCAACTTATTGACTATTTTAGAGAAAAATAATTGAAGTTTACTAACTGAATAAAGAAAGAAATAATTAATATTATTCAAACACTTATTATACTCAAACATTATCCCATTAGCCTCTAATTTATAAATTAGGAAACCGAGACTCCAGGAGAGTAAAGGATTTGCCTGACAGATCCCGTTAAGCTGCAAACCCATGATTTGGATGTAAGTCAGTCTGACAATGAAGCCTCATGTTCTCCACTGCAGTGCGCTATAATTAAAAAAGAAAAAATACTCTTTGGTTGAATCATCCTCAGTTAAGCGTTTATGCTCTGAAATAGCCAGCTACTTTATTTGGCCACCACCGATGCCTGTTGAAGAGGCATTCAACTTTCAATTCTGACATTTAGCCAAGCACACTTTTGAAAACATTCTTTGGCCTCTTTGACTAGAATAGATTGCATATTTTTTCTTCTCTTTACTCTGGGAGGCACCACCCAAACTGATGCATCTTTTGAAACCGAAGTTCACATCTCCACGCTTGCCACCTATGAATGACAAGTCATTTCGTCCTGGTCCCAAAATAATATGAGCTCTTAGTGAGCAGTAAAGAGCAGGATAGTGCACTTGTTGAGGCTTGCAGCAATCCCTCAAATTAATGACTGAAGGAAGCATGTAGAAGGACGTCCCACACTATGATGGTGGAGCAATTATGTTGCATAGTCAGGGAAGACTAAAAGCCAAATGTGGTTGCGTCATGCAAGTCCATGGTGAATGAGCTCCTAGATTTGATGGCTTGATGCCAGAGGGAGGTTACTTGTTGATGGGAGTATTTACTGAAGGCCTGTTACAAAGAGAAACTGTGTCCCACATGCACATAATTCAGAACGGAATCTCCTCTTTGTTAGTCAATAATACTAAGAAACAATGTTGTGGGTAGATAAGTTCAGTGCTAAGCATTTTAAGTACATCTATCTTCCCTTAATTCTCAGATCCAGTGTCAAGAGGTAAGTGCTGTTATTTATTAAATTCCTTTTTAAGGCAAGAAACCTAAGGCGAGAAACCTTAGAGAGGTGGTTTCTACTTATCAATTTTTTTTTTTACAATATTCTAGTGTTTCTCAAATTATCTGTGTTGAGGACCAAGTTTTTCACCAATTTTTCATGAACAAATATTTCTGTAAAATAAGATTAAAACTGAATTATTCAGAAATGAAATTTAAAAAGACAAAGACATCGAATGAGAGCCCCCAATTTGTTATCATGTGATTCAATAGACATAGAATTACTCTGCCAAATTGATATAAAAGGTTCTAAACGGTTACTCTCCATTTCTGTGCTCATCACATGAAGACAAGGAAGAAAATTTGAGGATCAGCACTGGTTTGCCTATCACATTCCAAGTAGCACTGTCCTGATACCTTAGAAAGCCAATACTGTAAGCCAGGTATATGCGAACTCTAATATATCACATTTGCATGTACTCTGAGTTAGAAGTGAAGTATAATCTGTTCCTTTCAGACTTCTAAGTATCAACCATTATTATTATTACTACCTTTATTCCACTGTATTTCGTTCTCAAGTGATGCATATTTATTAAGATCAGAAGTACAGATCGTTACAGGCTATTTCATTATGCACCCTATAAAGTTAACACCATGTGTTTTTATAACACAAAACCCAATTTCTTCTTTAGATAATAAACCCATCATTCAGAGCTCATATACCACCTCTGTTCTGAATTACAGAGAAAACACCATTGGCACATGATAAAGGCTATTAATTGGCATTTACACATTTACTATTATAACATTTGACAACAATAAGAAACAAAAGTAGTGTTTTTACAGGGACATTTTCTCTTGGGTGTTTGTGTGTGTGTGTGTGTGTTCTAGCAAAGGGAGATACGTGAACATGTTTGTTAAAGAAAGACTGAAGCCTCTTAAATTTTCTCTCAGGCTCATCAGGGACTTGTGGATAATTTGCAGGCAATTTGTATCCCCTTTCCCTGCAGGACTAAACCTCAGATGCAATTTCTGCAGTTGTCAATCACTCTTCTTGTCCCACAAACCATTCTGCAAGAATCCATCATGTTCTGAGGGCTTTCTCACATTTATAAATTCAGGAATTGAAAGGAACTATGGTGGTGGAGTAGAGGGTTTCTACTGGGGGTTGGGGAGAGGAATGAGAGGCAAGGAATCAAGTCTGTCCTTAATAAGCACTTCTGTCAACATGAGGTAGAGTTGGAAGCACATGTCAGAGGGAGATTAGCTCTAAGTCTCTTCATTTAAAAAATTACTCTCTTTTGCTATCCCACTGGGTTAGACTTTCAAAAGCAGGCAAGATGCCAGTTAGGATTTATAACCCCTTCCCTCTCCATGATTCATAGAAGGGGAGTTAAGGGAAAAAGTTCCTTCTCAGATAAGTATGGACATTATTATTATAATAATAGGCTCCTTTCTTTTGAAAAAAAATGAAAGCACATTACACAGTTATCTCACATATTGCCATTGCACAATGAACAGCCCTTATTATACCCACTTGGCATATGGGGAAACTGAGGTTCAAAATGTCTTAGAACTTCAGCCAGTTTCTTTAGATTTCACTTTTAAATGTGAGGCTATAAAAATAAATCTTTATTTTTATACTCTTTTTACTTAATTTTTTCTCATGACCACCAAAGAAGCATATGTTCCTTGCAGACAACAACAGAAGATCAGACACTAAAAATTCCCCAAAGTCCCAACAGTTGGAGCCACTACCGTAACCATGTTGGCATGATTCCTCTCAGTCCTTTTCCTACAAAATTTTCCTTTCCATAGATAAAATCAAAGTGTATATATAACTTGAGTTCCACGATGTCACTTTACATTACACCAGAAGCCAAAGATATTCTTATCAACACTTGGCAATTTTGACCCTAGTTTTATATTAAGAGTAGAGCAGTAGGTTTCAGAAGCTGGGAGATGAATTCTCACAAGCCAGTCCTTGCAAGAAGGGCCTTGGCACAGCCAGCACAAGGCTGGACCACACTTCGGCTCCAGCACTGAGCTGCAACTCAGACAATGTGGGAATGATGCAACGGGCCCTAGGGAGCAAGGCGGAGGTTTCCGTGACTGAGGCACAGCCTTCCTGGGCATTCCATTCACAGGGGTATGATCGAGATCATGTCACTGAGCCTCCAACCACGCGGACATTCTGTCAGTCAACATGTGGACACAGGGGCAGCATGTATTTTTTTTTTTCAGATAGCTGCTAGTTATCTCTGAACTCACATTCAGATTCATTGCAGCCCTTGATGCAGGGAGAAAATAGTTTGCATTGCCCAGAGGACAGTCACACTAGATGCTACTTCTCATGCCAGAGACTTTGGGTTTCCATCTCATTTTCAAACAGCAAAAGATTTAAGCTGATAAGGAATGAGAAGTGATTTAAGTAATGGTGGGGGCAAGGAGTAATGGAGGTGGGAACTTGAGGAACACTTAAGCTCTTTACAAACATACCCACACAAATTGAGTTCTACAAAATAACCCTGGGGCTATTTACATAGACGGAACTTTTAAAAACGATATAAATGCTCTTAAAATGCAAAGATTGATATAACTAATTATGGCAGCTCCTCTTAGGAAATGTGAACAAATCCACAAAAAACTCATTCATTCATCCAGCAGATATTTATGGAGTGCTACCATGTGCCAAGCAGTGTTCTAGACCATGTGTATGAGCAATATGCAGAACTGACCAAGTGCGCACTCTCAAAGCCTACATTCTTCAATCAGTTAGATGTATTTTATCAAAAGAGCATTTTCATGTTCCAGTTTAAAGGAAGCTAAAGACATGACAACTAAATGTAATACCTGACCATAGGCGGGATTTTAAACAGAAAGAGAAAATGTGCAATAAAGGACATTCTTGGATAACACAAAAATATTAGAATACAAATGACAGAAAAAATATATATAACCTTAATGGTCTAGAAAAAATATATAATCAAGGACAGCAAGGGAGTAAATGCTAAATAAAATGAAGTAAAATGTCAATAGTAAGTGATTCTAGGTGAAGGCGTATGGATATATTTTGCACTCTTTACTCTCTACTGCTTTTATTTTGTATTACTTTATTTTGTAATGTTTTGGTAAATTTGAAATTATTTCTAGGTAAGATTATTTTTAAAAACCTATTTCTCTTTGTAAAATGAGTGATAACACAATGTTCTTAAATCATGTGACCAGTTCTCCACAGCCATACACAATTTGTGGGCATTTGTTTGATATGCTGATTTTCTCACGATTTCAAAGATGGGGTGATGTTTTCAAATCATACTCACAGTTGGACTGAGGTATTACTTTCAAACTCTCTCTCTGCCACCCCACAACATGAACTACAGATGTTTTCTGTCTCATCCAAGAACCCCATGATTTCATTATATATCTATATAAAATATATCACTAACATATAATCATGCCCCTCACTATGTAATTGTTGAGGCCCAGAGCAGGCTGCCCCAAAATATCCTACAATGGCACATTGATGACCTTGAATTTAAGTTACTCGAGTAACACCTGCTGAGCCAGAGACACATTTCGAAGGTCCTGCTGCTTGGACACATTGCTTCCATAGCTGGTGGGTGTCTTTTAAAGCACGGCTGTTCACTTGCAGAACTGTGAATATTAGTTTATTTTTTTTGTTTCTAACGTTTATTATTTTCCATTACCATGTAGTCCCCTTATAGTCCAAGGGTGTCCAACCCGCTGCCCACGGGCCACATGCAGCTTAGGATGGCTATGAATGTGGCCCAATACAAAATTGTAAATTTACTTAAAACATTATGAGATTTTTTTGTGATTACATGTTGCAATGCATTTAATGTGGCCCAATACAACTCTTCTTCTTCCATTGTGGCCCAGACACAGCAAAAGGTTGGACACACCTGCTTACTTTCATCCCCGGACAATCACCACACTGTAGTCCACGTCTATGAGTCTTTTTTCCTTTTTACTCAATCTCTCCATCCCTTCACCCTACCCCTCACCGCTTAGCCATCATCCTGCCCTCCACCTATGAGTCTGTCTCTATTTTGCTTGTTAGTTCACTTTGTTCATTAGATTTCACATATAAGTGAAATTATATGGTAATTTGTCTTTCTCTGTTGGCTTATTTCACTTAGCATAGTGTTCAACAGGTCCATCCATGCTGTCACAAAGGGTAAGATTTTTTTCTTTGTTTACAGCCGAGTAGTATTCCATTGTGTAAATATCCCATAGTTGTTTCATCCACTCATCTGCTGATGGACACTTGGGCTGCTTCCATATCTTGGCAATTGTAAATACCGCTGCAATGAGAATAAGGGTGCTTCTGTTCTTTCAAAGTAGTCTTTTGGGTTCCTTTGGATATATTCCCAGAAGCTGGATCGCTGGGTCAAAAAGCAAATCCAGTTTTAAATTTTTTGAGGTCTCTCCATACTGCTTTCCACAGTGGCTGCACCAATCTACATTCCCACCAACAGTACAAAAGGGTTCCCCTTTCTCCACATCCTGGCCAGTACTTGTTTGTTGATTTATTGATGATAGCCATTCTGACAGGTGTGAGATGAAATCTCACTGTGGTTTTAATTTGCATCTCTCTGATGATTAGTGACGTTGAGCATCTTTTCACATGGCTATCGGCCATCAGAATGTCCTCTTTGAAAAAGTGTCTAGTCAGGTCTTTTGCCCATTTTTTTAATTGGGTTGTTTGTTTTTCTGGTGTTGAGTTTCATAAGTTCTTTATAAATTTTGGATATTAATTCCTTATCAGATGAATTGGCAAATATATTCTCCCATTTTGTGGGTGAACAAAGTTGGAGGAATCATGCTACCTAATATCAAACTATACTACAGTATAGAAATCATAGTAAAATGATATGTGAATCATAGTAAAAAGCCATAGTAATCAAAACAGCATGGTACTGGCATAAAAACAGACATATAGGTCAATGGAACAGAATAGAGAGCCCAGAAATAAACTACATCTTTATAGTCAATTAATATTCGACAGCGGAAGCAAGCACATATAATGGGCTAATGATAGTTTATTCAATGAATGGTTTTGGAAAAATTGGACAGATACAGAAAAATGAATCTAGACTACCTTCTTACACCACACACAAGAATAAATTAAAAATGGATTTATTTATTTAAATGTTGTAGACCTGAAACCATAAGAGTCTAGGAGAAAACATAGGTAGTAAAATCTCAGATATTGAATATATCTTCCCAGGCAAGGGAAACAAAAGAAAAAAAATAAACTAATGGGACTACATAAAACTAAAACGTTTTTGCACAGTAAAGGAAACCATCAACTGAATATCAGTTTCTTTTAGGTCTCTAGCTAGCACATATACTGTACAACAATGAGATCAATTTTCATATGTGGCCAATTGAATCAGTCTCTTTTCATGGTGGTGAAATCTTATAAAATCACTTTCTTGCCACAGAAGAGTATGGAATTTTAACATCTCTCTCACTTTCACATACACACATACATATGCTATTTTATTTTACCTGTATTTTCTTTTGTATGGGCATAAATTAGATCTTCTGAGGCCATTTAAACTGCATCAAGAAGAAGCAATGTAACACAGTAGTAAGGAGCATAGACGTTTGATCCAGTTTAAATCAGGTATTCATTATGAACCTTGCTTTACCACTAAAGGGTTATATGTGCTTGTGTGCATTACTTAACTTCTCTGTGCCATAGTGTATGGCTCCAGCTGTAAATTGAGATAATAATGGTATTTACTCATAGATTACTAAGAAAATTAAAAGTTAGAATGTAAAAAGTACTTTAGTAATTGGCTACATGCTGAAATTATTAATATCATTAACTCTTAATATTTCTTTAAGATACATTGCTACAAAATGGCCTACAAAAATATCATTAGATTATACTATGACTCCTGCACCCACTTATTAATATAAGTAACATATATAAGGTATTTTGTCCACTAGATGCTATGCTAAGTACTTTATTATGTTATTACTGGAAAATTTGATGGAAGAAACAGAGGTGGAGAGAGAAGATGATTAATTTGTCCAACATCAAACAATTAAGTGAGATTTGAACCAGGTAGTTTGACTCAAAGCCTAGATATTTAACCACAAAACTACATTGCCTTCTCTTCATACAACTATTTTCTTCATTAGGCAAAATATTAATCAAGATATGGTTAGGCTTAGTTAAAACTTCCAAATAAACCTAACAACATTCTAAGTAGAAACCATTACAGAATAGAGACTGTTTTCCTTAGAATTGTTCTATTTTATCTGAGGAACATTAGTATACTTTATCAGCTTTATTTGATTTAAGATTCAGATATTTGTAGAAGTATTTGTCTGCCTACACCTTAGAACACACAGCTCTTTAAACCTTTGAAAGACTGAATCACGAACCCAATTCTCCCCTCTGTGAATCAAGGATTCTTACTGATTAAATGTGCATGAATTAATCTTCTAAAGCAGATATTTACAAGATAGTCATAAACACTTCCTCTAGGTCAAAATTTTCAACTCAGGGAAGACATTACATATAGGAAAACTAAGCACTAATTAGTTTGCTCATTCAAAGGAAAGGAGGGAAAAAATCCTTGATAGTCTCATTTCTTCATATCTCTAATGTACTTATCATTAAAAGAAATTAATCTTTCATTCATAGAATGGAAAAATTAACATCATCAAAATGTCCATAGTACCCAAAGTAATCTATAGATTCAATGCAATTCCTGTTAAAATACCAATGGCATATTTCATAGATCTAGAACAAATATTCCAAAAATTTATATGAAACCAAAAATGACCCCGAATAGCCTTGGCAACCTTAAGGAAGAAGAACGAAGTTGGAGGGATCACAATACCTGACATCAAACTATATTATAAGGCCACTGTGACATCAAACTATATTATAAGGCCACTGTGATCAAAACAGTCTGGTACTGGCATTAGAACAGATATGCAGACCAGTGGAATGGAATAGAGAGCCCAGAAATAAACTCACGTCCTTATGGTTACTTAATAATTGACAAAAGAGCACACAATAGAATAAAGACAGTTTATTCAATAATTTTTTTTTGGAGAACTGGACTGGTACATGAAAAAAAATGAAATTAGACCACCATTTTACACAATACAGCGGAAAGGATTCAAAATGGATAAAAGACTTAAATATAAGTTGGGATACTATAAAAATCTTAGAGGAAAACATAGACAGTAAAATTTCAGACATCTGGCATAACAATATTTTTGCCAATATATCTCATAGACCAAGAGAAATAAAATAAACAAATAGGACTACATCAAATTAAAAAGCTTCTGCACAGCTAAAGAAACCATCATCAAAACAAAAAGGGAACTAACTGTATGGGAGAATGTATTTGCCAATGATACATCAGACAAAGATTTAGTATCCAAAATATATAAAGAACTCATACAACTCAACACCAGGAAGACAAACAATCCAATTAAAAATGGGCAAAGGACCTGAATAGAAACTTCTCCAAAGAGGACACACAGATGGCCCATAGACATATTAAAAAAGGCTCAACATCACTAGCCATCAGAGAGGTGCAAAGTAAAACCACAA
This sequence comes from Micronycteris hirsuta, assembly GCA_004026765.1. Taxonomy (NCBI): domain Eukaryota; kingdom Metazoa; phylum Chordata; class Mammalia; order Chiroptera; family Phyllostomidae; genus Micronycteris; species Micronycteris hirsuta. Next base: position 78,883 of record PVJI01005027.1, read on the forward strand.
TGAGACATCACCTCCCATCTGCCAAAATGGCTATTATTAATAAATCAACAAACAACAAGTGCTGACAAGGATGTGGAGAAAGGGGAACCTGTTGGTGGGAATGCAGGTAACTGCAGCCACTGTGGAAAGCAATATGGAATTTCCTCAAAAAATTAAAAATGGAATCTCCTTTTGACCCAGCAATTCCTCTGCTGGGAACATACCCTAAGAATCCTGAAACACCAATTCCAAAGAACATTTGAACCCCTATGTTCATAGCAGTGCTATTTATAATAGCCAAGTGCTGGAAACTGCTTAAGTGCCCATCAGTAGATGAGTGGATCAAAAAACTGTGGTACATTTACACAATGAAATACTACGTAGCAGAAAAAAGAAGGAGCTCCTACCTTTTGCAACAGCATGGATGGAACTGGAACCTATTATGCTAAGTGAAATAAGCCAGTTTGTAAAAGACCAATATCATGTGATCTCACTTATAAGAGGAATCTAATGAACAAAGTAAACTAATGAGCAAAATAGAACCAGAGGCACAGATCAAGGAATAGCCTGGCAGCTATAATAAAAGAAGGGAAGAGGTGGGGACTGACTGAAAGAAGATGAAAGGATTAGTCAAAGAAGATATATGAAGGACCCATGGACATGAATAACAGTGTGGGGGCTGGAGGTATGGAAGTGGAGGGCAGGCTTGGTGGAGGGGGGCAAAAGTACGGGGAAGTGGGACAACTGTAACAGCATAAACTAGAAAATATTTTTTAGCTTGTTATTTTTGTTTATTTTGAAATATATTTTATTGATTATGCTATTAGAGTTGTCCCATTTTCCCCCTTTATTCCCCTGCGCCCTGCACACCCCCCCCAATTCTCCGCCCTTTAGTTTTTGTCCATGGGTCATACTCATAAGTTCTTTGGCTTCTACATTTCCTATACTATTCTTAACCTCCTCGTCTGTTTTCTACCTACCATTTACACTACTTATTCGCATACTTTTTCCTCCTCTCTCCCCCTCCCACACCCCTGTTGATATCCCTTCATGTCTTATATAAATCCCTTTAACATTTCATATGATAAAGCCTGGGTGATGATGAACTTCTTGAGGTTGACCTTATCTGAGAAGCACTTGATCTGCCCTTCCATTCTAAATGATAGCTTTGCTGAATAGAGTATTATTGGATGTAGGTCCTTGCCTTTCATGACTTGGTATACTTCTTTCCAGCCACTTCTTGCCTGAAAGATCTCTTTTGAGAAATCAGCTGACGGTCTAATGGGAACTCCTTTGTAGGTAACTGTCCTCTTTTCTCTTGTTGCTTCTAAGATTCTCTCCTTATTTTTAATCTTGGGTAATGTCATTATGATGTGCCTTGGTGTGTTCCTCTTTGAGTCCAACTTCTTTGGGACTTTCTCAGCTTCCTGGACTTCCTAGAAGTCTATTTCCTTCACCAGCTTGGGGAAGTTCTCCTTCATTATTTGTTCAAGTAAGTTTTCAATCCCTTGGTCTTCCTCTTCTCCTTCTGGTACCCCTATGACCCGGATGTTGGGAACGTTTAAAGATGTCTTGGAGGTTCCTAATCCTCTCCTCAGTTTTTTGAATTCTTGTTTCTTCATTCTTTTCTGGTTGAATGTTTTTCTCTTCCTTCTGGTCCACACTGTTGATTTGAGTGCCAGTTTCCTTCCCATCACTATTGGTTCCCTGTACATTCCCCCTCATTTCTCTTAGTGTATTCTTCATTTTTTTCATCTAATTTGCGACCAAATTCAACCAATCCTGTGAGCATCCTGATTACCAGTGTTTTGAACTGTGCATATGATAGGTTGGCTCTCTCTTCATGGCTTAGTTGTATTTTTTCTGGAGCTTTGATCTGCTCTTTTTTTTTTTTAAGATTTTATTTATTTTTTAGAGAGAGGGGAAGGGAGGGAGAAAGAGAGGGAGAGAAACAGCAATGTATGGTTGTCTCTCACATGGCCCTCACTGGGGACCTGGCCTGCAACCCAGGCATGTGCCCCGACTGGGAATCGAACCGGGACCCTTATGGTTCCCAGCCCGCGCTCAATCCACTGAGCTACACCAGCCAGGGCTGATCTGCTCTTTCATTTGGGCCATTTTTTTTCCCCCTCAGGGCACTTGTACTTTAAGGGGCAGAGCCTTAGGTGTTCACTGGGGCAGGGTAACCCACATTGTTGTGTTGTGAAGCCCTGTGGGGGTGGGGCCTGAGAGGGAATGATGACGCTTGCTCTGCGCCCTCTGCTAGCTTTCAGTTACTTACCCTGCTACCCACAAGCAAATTGGGCCCTTCTGTGCTGGTTCCCGGGTGGGTGGGCTTGCGTAGTTCCAAGTCCCTGTGGGTCTCCCCAGTGAACTCTCCTGTGAGGCTGGGAGCTCCTCCCGCTGCCGCCTCAACCTGCACATGTGTTTTCAGTTGGTGGTTTGAGGCTTTATTTCCCTGCGATGGTGGGTTGCTCGGTCTGCTCCGTTCCTCAGCTTCTTATCCTGGTTTATCTGTGCACGTCTGAGGGACCGCCCTGTCCACCAGTCTCGGCCCCGCTGTGTCTGGGTCAGCCAGCAGCGGGTTTCTCCAGGTGCGCCAGCCATGAGTTTAGCTTAGTGCGCTGGCCAGCATTTGGCCAGGCGCGCCCACCGCAGGTCTCTACCGGCAGCTGCAGCGTTGCCGGTGCCGCTCCACAAACCACTGTCTCCCCGCTCTCCACCCGGCTCCGCCCCGCTTACTGGTCTGGATGAACATGTCTTCTTTAACTCCTTGGTTGTTGGACTTCCATACAGTTTGAATTTCTGTCAGTTCTGGTTGTTTTTTGTTTTTAAATTGTTGTTTTTCCTCTTTTGGTTGTGTGAGGAGGCAGAGTGTGTCTACCTACGCCTCCATCTTGGCCGGAAGTCCCAATAAAATATTTTTTAAAAGTTTGTCTTTCGTAAGTCATGTTACAGGTCACAAAAAGTACCATTTTGGACCTCTTACAGATAGTAAAGTAGCTGTAGTATCTAGTTTTTACATTTCACTTTCTAAAAATATAGAAAAAACATTTCTGAAAGAAACTATAAATATTACATAAGTATATTTAATATATATATTTAACATGCTTACCATTTGTAAATAATTTCTCAGGTTTCTAGTTAAGATCCCACTCCAGAGAGTGGCAAGATAGGCATAATAATGTAAATTATTAGTAGTTTCTGACATTTAAATTTGATTGTATCTGGCTCTTTACTCATCTTTACTCTTTACTGAACACCCAGAGCACTTCAGAACTTGAATAAGGGAATGGATCTGATTCTACTGGAAGCAGTGTGAAGTCATGGTATGAATGAAGGTTTTAAAATCAGATAAAGTATGAATTTCCTCTTTCCATTTAACTTGAAGTCTGATTTTAAGTCATTCATACATAGGAACTTAGGCTTTCTTACTTGTAAAATGTAGCTAATAACACATACCTCTTAGACTTAAAGTGAGAACTAAATGAGGTAAAACTTCTTAATACAGTGCCTGGAAAAAACATGAATCCGAATTCCTTATCTGAAGTAGCAATAACTCCCACCCCATGCAGAGGGGCATGCCTTCTCCGGCACAGCTTATCTGTACTGGGACCAGGAGTAGGAGAGTAAAGTGGGGAAGCCATTGATGCCGCTTCCCCTCTGTTCTCCGCAGTCACTAAATAGGCATTGCCTGTTTTCATTGTCTGGCCCTAAGAACTTCATTTCAAGTGGATCATATTGGTGGGTTAAGGCAGATTAGGATTGATGGTCTACTTTTTCTGGTTAAGATAGGCTATGGAATACTATGCTGTTTCTCCAAAAAATAATAGCTACTAATTCATGGTTGCTACCTTTGCTCCAGGTCCTTTACCCAAAGGTTAGCTAGTCACTTGGAAGCCTTTCAAAGAAATCGGAGGCCTAAAAAGTTCAAGCCGCATATTGAAGATTATACAGTTTGTAAGTGGCAAAGCCAGAAGAGAAATGCAGATTTCTCTGAGATCACCCCTTCTCGTCCCAACTGGTTCTCTCCATTTTACCTACCCTGGGTGCATGAGGTCCCTTCTGACTGTAACCCTTCACAGTACTTTGCTATCACCCATCACATGGCTCATATACTTTTCTATTGCTTGTTAAAGTTATCTGAGTTATTGTATCATTTCCATGAATCGATGACAAATTCCTCAAGAGGAGGGACACTACCACACAGTATTATAATCAATCAGAGTGCTTTCAGCTTTCCGTAATAAGAAAATTTAATTATATCACAAAACATGTCTAGATGTTCATTGGACCACAGTGTAGCAGTTTAACAAGTTCATAAAGGGCTCGGGCCCTTTTTATTTGCTCTCCACCACGTTTAGTGTATTAACTTTTATTTTCTCACTTGTCACTTCACAGTGCAAGACGGCTATCACAGACACGGGCATTGGTTATTGTTCAAGGTAAGAAGAGAGGGAAAGGGCAGCACCAATGAGCTATTTACTCATCTCCGTCCCTCACAAGACAAGAAAACCCTCCCAGGAGCTCCCTGGTCAACTTCCTGTTATCTCTCGTTCCCGTGCTGGGTCCCTTTGTAGGTGTTCAAGTGTGCAAGCACTACCATAGACCCAAATTTCTCCCAAATACAGTGATTAATAACTGAAGAATTTAAAGACGCATTTAGAGCCTTACTGAGAGTTATATGCAACAGAAAGTAGAGGGTCAGAAAGCTAAAGACAGGCATGGATACTGCACAGCTGTTGAGGATCCCTTGTAAGGAATGGCGCCCATTTTCTTACAACTCTGTAGTACCTGAAATTTAAACTCATGCCTCAGCAAAGCCACAAATTGCAAGATATTGCAGATCTTTAGGTTTGCTTGCAATTAGTCAAGCCCTCAAATGTGAAGTCTCTGAATACCAAGGGTCTACTTTAACATCTCTTATGATGAACCAGGTGGATTGTGTATGTTTTTCTATTGAATGAATTATTACCCCTTACATTCTTGAAAGAAAATCTTTGTTGATAGCTGACTCGTAGACCCAAGCATGTGTTTAGTTACTGTTCCCTCAGGTGCCAACAATAGGTAGAATAAACTTTAAAGATACTTCAGGTGAATGGCATTTTACCCTGTACCTTGGTACAAATTGTGAGTCAATTATTTACGAGTTGAGCCCAATTTGTTTAAACCTCATTGACCTTTAATACGGTTATGACATGTGTCTTGACTTGATTCTTCCCTCTATTGATTTGGTCTGGAAAAGTAAAACAAGAGGTAAAATGGCCCCTCAGGGTGAGTTAAAATTGTAGGTTATGGCCATGTTAAATTGCTTCAGTATACTTTGTGTCCTTTAGAGTCAGAAAATGAAGCAATAAAGTAAGTTGATGTAAGTAATTCTTGTTTTTAAAAGGACCTTGAAGTGCTCTTAACAATATCATGGACTTGATAAGATCTGCTTCAGACTTCTTAATTTAAAATGAACATAAAGATGGTAAAGCCAAAGGAATGTTGAAATACTAGTGTTGTGCTAACAGCTTTGAAACGGAATTCATGGGAGAGGACTGATAAAAATTCTTCACTATTGTCTGCCATGCTTGGAGAAAATTCAAGCAGCAGTTGGTGCCAGGAATTTCCTGGGGGGCATATCCAGGTGTACAAAGTATTTAGGAGGGTTTCACATGTTTTTGCTTATTTCTTATGTGTTATCAAAATCAAGCTGTTTAAAACTCAGGCATTTTTCATAGTTTTAAATGCTAATTTTTGTGACAGGCAAACCTATTATATCTGAGTGTTCACCACTTTTTTCTCTCCCTTATCCCTTCTCATATTTGTCTGTGATTATTGTGCTATCGATGGGCTAAGAAAAGGGTTAGAGAAGGCAAATAGAAAACGTTAATTCACACAGAAAAGGAGGGAGCACTATGAGTTGGAGGAAGAGCGGAGTGGGGAGGAGCAGTGGAGAAAGGACAGGAGCTAACACGGGAGCACGAGCTGCGTTTGGGACAGAATGCTGTGACATTTAGATGGAGGGGAGAGAATGAGTTGAGGTGTGGTTTATAAAAAAGAGAAATAAAAATGCTGATTTCAAAATGTTGTTATGCATAATGATTAATGTGCTTTGAGACAGATATTTCAAGTTGTTCTTTCATGGAAGGAATAAGCAGGTTTGACTGGAGGCTGGTTCTTATTATCCTTGAAGGTGTCATCTCTTGCTTTTTAAAGCCTTTTTTTTTCCCGTTCATGCCAATACTAACAGTTCCATTGATCTATATCCCATAAAGGAAGTATATGGCAGAAAGAAAGAGATTCTGAGCTGGAGCTGGGTTAGATGGGATTATTAGGTGAACCAGAAGACATGGAGTAGATTTAGAGCACACTAAAGCTGGACGAGAATTGAAAGCTTTTGAGATGAAAGGGCAATTTTAGGGAGAAGTTGTCACTCCTAAGACCTCAGATACTACTTAAACACTGTTTCTTTGATCTCAGCTTATGCTCCTATACATGTGATTCTAGAGCTCCGTTTGCGGCACTAATTCCCAGAAGGTAGTTTAAGCCCTCCAGAGCTTTGGATAACATGATGTGCTAGTCCGGAAATTCCATGCGCTGAAGATGATAGTGAGCAATACAGAGGCTTAAGAGCCTCTGTGTAATTATGCCTGAATTAAATGTTGTGAAAAGCTGTGAAGTGGCAACTACTATTTTGGAACCAGGGATAAGGTGGCAAGTTTGAACCAAGAAATCATATAATTCCTTTGGTTGTGAACTTGAAACTCCATTATGGTTATAAAAAATAGCACGAGAAAAAGTCAGTCCCACTTGTCAGTCTTTCCAGCTCCCTAAAGAATCATTTCATAGGATCCACTTCAGGTCTCTTGGTCAGTGTCTCCTTTCTTTGTCTGCTGGCCATCTCCCCCATTCAAACATAGAAAAGATTTCTTGAGTGCTAATGTTCTGCAGTAGATGCAAAGATGTCTATTTCTGAAGTTCATCTAATCAGTGATAAGCATAAAACCACTAAGAATGATCTATAGCAATAACTTTTAATATATATTTATATATGTAATTATATATATACGTATATATATATTTAGAGAAAGGGGAAGGGGTAGAAAGAGAGAAGAGAAACATCGATGTGGGAGAGAAACATTGCTCAGTTGTCTCTTGCACACATCTCGACTGAAGACCAAACCTGCAACCCAGGCATGTGCCCTGACCAGGAATCAAACCAGTGACCCTTCTTTTGGGTGGATGATGCCCAACCAACAGAGCTACACTGGTTAGGGCAATTAATAATAGCTTTTAAATTGCTGCACCTTTTTGGAGTTTTATATATATTATCTAAATTGTTTTAATAATAACTCTGCAGTCCTGATGTTGTGTATACATTTGTTGCTATTATTTCTATTTATTTATTTTTTTAAAAGATTTTATTTATTTATTTTTAGAGAGGGGAAGGGAGGGAGAAAGAGAGAGAGAGAGAAACATCGATGTGTGGTTGCCTCTCATGTGGCCCCCACTGGGGACCTGGCCCGCAACCCAGGCATGTGCCCTGACTGGGAATCGAACCTGTGACACTTTGGTTCACAGCCCGCGCTCAATCCACTGAGCTATGCCAGCCAGGGCTTATTATTTCTACTTATAAAAATGAAAAATTTAGATTCGTTGAGATTAAGAAACTGGTTTAAGTTGTTTGGCTAAAGTTTATGACCTACATCTTCTGATTTCAAATCCCATGTTCTTAGAAATTTAATTGGATTGAATTAAAACAAGTGTAAATTAAGGTACTTTTAAAAGGCACAATAATAATTTTGAAGATAATGGTAAAGGAACAATCATAATGGTGTGTATGTAATCCTGAAAATATGAAATTTATTATAGATTCTAAAGAGGAACATAAATTTAGAAGAAGGTGTTTATTGAAAATAGAAATGAACAATTACAAATTGCATATTTAACACACATTTGTAAGTATGTTTATAATTTAATTAAAAATGTGTATTAGAGTAATAACTAACAGTGAGTCCATCTGATAAGTATTATCTTGTTTAATAGTCACAACATCCCTCTGAGGTAGGATCTACTGTTGAGTTTTATTCTATAGTGGATAAAATGGATGCTCAAAGGATCATAAGTAGCAGAATTGGGACTCAGGTTGCCTGGTTTCTCTGCTACCACTTTGCAGAGACTTGGGGTCCAGTGTGGGACTGCATTACTGTTCAAACTGTATTCCAAATAGTAAGGGGCCCCATTCAGCACAGAAGGCAACCCCGTGGCAAGAAGGCTTTAGTATAGTACCATTTGGTAAGTGTCGCAAAGTCTTCTATTATCCCTGGTTCAAACTTTTCATCCCTGCCACTCCAACCACAACACTGAACAAAACTTCTGAAGCTCAGTAAGTATAAAACAAGTATAATGACATTATTTCTTTTTATGGAAGATCTTTCAAAGAACATAAATGCAACTGCAAATCACCCACGACCCCACTATAATTTCCTTAATGTGGGAGATCCTCTTGAAGATTTCATCCAATCTTGCCCTTGCCTCCAGGTATTAAACTCCCACATTCACTTTCCTCTTAAATGAGTTTACTTTTTAGCAGATTTTTCCTGACCCTCAGTATAACTTTCACTAATTTCCTTTTGTCATGATCAAATCTAATAATGACTCACACTGAGCTCATTAGCTACACTTGCCCCTTTAAGTGCTTCTTTAAATGCCCCCTTAGAAAAGCCCCAGTGAGTAACTTTGTCCCTCAGTGTCTGCTCTTCTCCAGCCTAACCAGACACCTTCCACGTAGACCGGGTCACATGACTGGCCTCTTATTGCTGACTTCTTAGTCCCCAAACACCTCTTACTTGGAGCCCGATTGCACATGGCTTAAAAGTATTATTCATTCCTTACTGTTATACATTCCTTAGGTTATGTATTTCTGTTAACAATGACCTCCAGTGACTTCCTTATTAGATACTAACTTTTTTCCTTGGAAACTTCTCTATTAGCTAGTTTTATCAGCAAAGCCTGTGAACTCTCTTACGTAATTCAAGCCACGTTCTATCTTTTGGCTGGCCAACCAAGACAACATTTGTTTTGTTCAAATACTATCTTTCTTCTTTGTTTAATCACAAAAATTCTTAACTGAGACTTTCCTGAAGGTTTCAAATAAATCACTTCTTCTTGTCATATCTCTGCCTTTAAAACAAAACCAAAAGAATGAAAACAAAGAAACAAATAAACCAATTCAAACAACAAAGGGGAAAAGCCCCTCAAAATTCAACTCCCAGGCTTGTCCTGATTTATTAATATCCCATTTTCCAATGCATCAAGAAAATCTCCAGCCCAAACGTCCTCATTTCCCTTTTGTTGTTCTGATTAATAAGTATCCATTTTAAAGGGTAGTTATCACCTCTCTTGGATTACAAATCTCCTTGAGGGCAGAAGACTGTGTCTAACCACTAATAGGTGCCCACACATTTATTAGAAAGTGGTGTGAGCTCTAGGGGGTCAATAAATACTTGTTGACTCACTGACTCTATAAATATAAATGGCAAAATAATCAGACATTCCGCTAGCACATAATTTGCTCCCTGTAGGTAAGTTTATCTCTTTGGTAGCATTGATTCTTTTCGGTCGCCAGGGATCCATTTAGTGAATTACAACTGCCATGGGCTAACTGGGACCCTGGTGGCCTGCACGAGTTTGAGTCTCCCCAAATGAAGGACATCTCCCTTGAGAGAGGCTCTGAATTTTGTTGCATACTTAACCCGACCTTTATTTTCTTCCACAGCATTTTCTCTTTGGTACAAAAGATTCCTTTGCCTTTAGGCCTTTTAGCTTTTTCACAAGACAGAAACTCTCAAGTCATAAACAAATAAAAATGCACTTCATTTGCCATATTCTTGCTATTTTACATTTTTAAAGGAAAGTATTGCGAAATTACAGTGAATGCCAACAGGAAATTCACAATTTTCCTTGCAGCATTTTTCATAAGTGAGCAGCTTTCCAACAGATCCAGCTGTCAACAGTGCCCTCCTACTGTTTGACTCACATTCAGAATTCATTTCCATGTGCTCCACAATGCAAAAATTTTGCAAAGCATGAAAGGAGCATGTAGAATACTCTCTAGGTGTTTCTTCCTGGGCCCAGGCTCCCAAAGATTTCCTGTTTTGCTTAGTGCTCCCTACCAAACAACGGTCCTTTGTGCAATTTTAGAAAACCTACAATGGGGAAAAGTTAATGGATGATTTAGTTGCATCCCAGTGGGGAATCTCTCTTGGATCCTGAGGAATCTGGTTTCTTTTGTTGGGTAGTGAGTTAAAATTGCAAGCAAAGTCTTAAAAAGTGGACTGCAAAACATCAAGTCTCTAATCCCCATATCAGGATTGGGATGCTTATGAATTTGAGAGATTTAGGAACAATTCTTAACGTGGTTTAAAACATAGGCCACATGTAAGTTACGAGAAAGGTAAATGTCCTGTGCTCCGGTAACACCACCGCATCCTGATTATGAATGTCCCTAGGACCTTGCTTCCTTCCATCTGCCCCTTCTGGGGTCCCGTACAGCCATCGCGCCAGCCATTCCTCTGTCTCCTGGGAAGTCGCCCACACTGGCTGCAGGGCCAAAAGGGTGCAGTTACTCTCAATGGCGCTGCCTTCATCCTGCTGGGGAATTATGTTACCCACTTCCTCTACCTGAAGATTTCTTGGCTCCTGACCCAGTTTCACCACTTTGATTTTGGGATTTCTTGGTTTCTCTCATTCTGTATCATTTTATTCGTATGATTGTTTCTTACTAGGAAGACCTGCCCCTCCTTTTCTTTTGAATCCTCAGCCAGATATGATGCTCTGTGGTTACTTCTTGCCAACTGGTGGAGGAAACTACCCAACATAATTTATCTATTAAACTCCTGTTTGTGTGAAGAGTAATCGTTACTCTTTATTGAGCACATCCTGTGGGCCAGGCATTGTACTGGGTGCTTTTCATGTTCTTATTTAATGTCCAGATACAAAAATCCAGGCCCAGTGAAACATAGTAACTCATCAAGGTGTCAGAGCAGCTGAGAGGAAGAGCCAGAAGTCAAAGCTCAATATTTCTGGAGCTAGAATTTATGTTTCATCACCATGCCTCAATGCCTATTGATACTTTTAGAGTTGTGTTTTCTACTGTATATTTATTGTATTTGTATACACACACAAACACCTAGACATACACTCACTCATGCATATCTGTATCCTATGTATGTAACAGCATTTATCATTTTTGTTATAGATAGCTATTAATATATTTAAGTTCCTCTAAACTACTAATTTCAGAGAGCAGAGATTGAATCTTATTTATCTTTATGTTCTTCCCCATATACTTCAAGCCTGCCAACAAGTAATGCTCAGTAAATGGTAATGACAATATTGGTTTGGTAGAAAAATCATCAGGAAATAAATTTTACTTTACAGAAGTGTATTCAAGTTTCCATAACCGTTGTGGTATTATGGCTTGCAATTTTGGCACTGCAAAGGAGAATATTTATAGACCACTTGGGCAATTTACAATTATTCTCTCTTCATGAACAATAATAGCTAATCAGTTACGTATTAAAAATAAAGGGTTGTATGAATAAGATGGCTTACAATATTTCTGTGTTGCGAAGATCAGTACAATGGAAACACACACGTCATTTTTAGCAGCACTTTCAGCCGGTGTCTGGAGTGAGCCTTTATTTCATAAGGCAGTTCTGTCAATGAAAGTCAACAGTCAGAGAGTGTTCCTAAAACCCATTTCCTCTGCCTTTTTGACTTGGCTTTAAATACTTCCTAGGTATTTGACATAAATGCTGATGAATTGTCTGAAGTGGGTAATATAGCTGTTTTTGGTTTTTTTAGAAGATGCTACTATTAAGGCAAGGTGCTGTGTTAATTTAGTATAAAGGACAATTGTATTTCTAATTCTATATGACACTGCTTTTGGTCATAGGGACATGATAGGACAATGCTGATGGCCCAGTATAACCCATCACTTCTTGTAAGAGCACCACCGAGGAGTGTCACTGCTATAATTTTCATTTTTACAAAAATCATAGACTTCTTAAATGGACCACATTGTGCCCACTTTGTCTGAATTAGTGTTCTTTCTGAATTTTTATATTGCTCTTTGTTCTACTTTCCATCTCTAGGTTTTCTCTTTTATGTATACTAAATTTAAATGGACAAAAGAACCCCAAATCCAAAATAATAGATGGAAGACGGGAGAACATAGGACAATTATTGGGAGACTGCATCGTATATTATAAAAAGACCGTCTCAGCAATTTATTTGACTGTGTCTGGGTGCTTGCTTAGGGAACTAGAGATCTAGTCTTTCATTCTATCAACAGCTCTTGCTGTCAATTAATTAGAATATATATTCCTATTAATTCAAGGCTGTGTGATGCCTTCTTTATGTGCACGACAAACATCTCCGTGAAACTGCATCCGTCCTCAGTCATCACACACGGCCCGCCTCCAATTTGACCGTTTCTTTCCCATTCTACACATCGCATGCTTGCCAAACTGTACAGATGCTTTTTGGATTGGAAAGATACTGCTGCTTTGAATAATATTTTAAAATGTTGAGAGTGTGGATTTAAACTTGATCTCTTTACAAACATGGGTAAGTAAAACCCATTGAACAGATCAGGAAATTAGGCCACCTGTGATTTGCCTATAATACGCAAACCAAATGGCTGGGTATCTTTCACAATGCATTTCCCCAATGAATAGAGCTATCGCACAGAAAATAAGTCCCCATGTCCACCTCTGAAATAATCTAGATAGTTTGAAAATTGAAGTTGTAAACCTATTATCTTCATCCTCAAACCTGCATTTCCTTATGGAATTCTGTACCTCAGCTAATGGCATCTCAACACTGTTGCTTCAGTAGAACTCTTAAAGTCACCCTTGAATGATGTCCCTTATTTTCCGTGTCCGATCAATCATCAGACCTGTCTGTTCTCCCTGAGAACTGTCCTCTGGCTAAAGTCCTGTTTTATCATGCTCACAGCCACTGGCTTAACCCCTCATCATTTTGGTTTGGAGTGTTAACACAGCCTTCTACCTGATTTCCCTGGCCATTCTTCACATAGACACCAGAATGATCTTCCCCAATACAAATCTCATCAAGTTACTTCCCTTCTTAAAGACCTCAGCTGGAGGCCAGGTGGTCACAGGATGAGCACCAATCTCTTAAGATGGGCCTATAAAACTTTGACAATTGGACATCGACTTACTTCTCCGGTTGCAGTTCTTGCTGTGTGGACTCTCCTCTCTGGCTCTCTGGCTCCATGCCGAAACACTCAGATCAAACTCTTCTATTAATTAATTATATTAATTGATGTGTTTGCGCAGGTTGTCCTACTGCTTGGGATGCTTCTTTCCCCTTGGTAAACCCTTACCTTTTAAAAACGCGCGCCTATTCTTGAGTCACCTCCTCTTGAATTCTCTTCTGACAGCAGCAGTTATTCTTCCCCTACTCTAGTCTTTCTCATCATACCAATGATACTTCTATTATAACATTTATTACTTTGTATTTTACCTGCATGTTAGGTCAGACTGTAAACTCTCTGGGGAAAGGATTCTCCCTAAACGTGATCCATATTTGAATTTTCCCAAGTATGAGGACATTTAATAAATGCTGCATAAATGAATGAATGAACCGTATTGATCTTTCCCCCATACCATAGTGCTTTGTAACAAAACTAAATGATATTTTTATTGTAAGTGCTACAACTATAACATGATATATGCTTTCCTGAAAAATCCAATCTGCTGCAAAAACCAAGCCAAACAAACACAGACAAACAATGAAAAGGGCTCATTGGGCAGACCACTCAAAACCTCATGGCCTTTGTAATCAGAGCACTAATAAAAATAATATTTGGTATCTGAGCCAAGTTGGCTCATTCTGGCTGTCTTCCTCAATGGGGCCGAACATGGCCATAGTAGGTCTCAATAACAAACAGTGATAATAGAGTGGAGATGCTCATAATGCTTTGATTAATTAGGGGGAGGTGTTGGGATAATGTAGATGGAAATGGAGTCTGAACCTATGGGGTGGTTGTCAAAGTGGGCTCTGGGCTGTTTAACCTGCCGCAAGCCTTGAGTCTCCGTAGGCTGAGGAAGCTCCTCTTTGGAGAGGGAGCCTAGAGTGCAAACATTCATTTTCAATTTTCTAAAAGTAGATACTACAGCCTTAAAAGGGTCACTGCTACAAATGCAACAGCCACAGTGGGAACTCTTTCTTTCCTGCAGAAAGTTGTAATTACTATATATAAATGCCTCTAATAACTTGCATCTTTTAACAATGGGACTTTCACATTGTACTGATGTTCCCCTCTTTATCAATTACAATATGAGCTAAGTCACATTATAGACATATGAGCAGTCTAGCAAAGCAGACAGAATTCATACATTTGCATTGTTTAACTATCTAATGTCTATATTTCATCTTTCCAACGAAATGCTGGAGCTGATTCTTCAAAGATAGGAAATGTATGTAATACAGTACTGAAAGAATTTCAGTTTTTAAAGCTTTTGAGATACATTTCTCTGAGTAGAAGATGCTGTTTTTGCCAGTGATTTGTTTGTTTGCAAACACATCCATTCTCTGCCTTACCCCTCTCCGGTTTGTGTTACAGGGACCTACACGTTTTAGTATCTCTTCCCAAGTGGCTTCTGGGTAATTTTGGCCAATGGTAGGCACAGGTGGAAGACTGGCCGGTAGTAGAGGAGAAGCCAGATATTTCTCCTAGTTCTTTGCCTTGGCTGCCTCTCTGGCAGTGGCTACTTTCCTTCTGCGGCTCTACCTCTTGTGGGATTGCCCCTCCTTTCACGGTTCCTGTTCCTATCGGGCAACCCTCTGCTGAGATTCCAGCTCCCACTAGACAGCCCTGGCTTTTGAGCTCCGAGAACAATACCTCTTCCCCTTTCCCTTAGGACCGGTAGATGCTTCTCTGCATTGCAAACTCCTGGGTGGCTTCATTGTTCCTTCTGGCTTCAGCTTTTCTATCACTCTATTACCATTTTCTTGTATTCAATTTCCTCTGCATAAAAAATCTGAAGTGCATTTCCCTGATTGGATTCTGATATAGTGTTAAAACAATGTAAAATAAAATCTGATCTACTACAGGCTCCCATTGCCTAACTTGAAGGATAAGATAAAAATTACTTTGTTTGTACCCATCTGTAAGAATACAATGGTAGCCTATAGCTATAATATGTCATGGGGAATGTTAAATGAAGTCTTGTGAATAATGCCTGAAATATTAACAAAGCCCACAAACTGTTTCACTGCACCTTGATTACACAGTCAGACTCTGGCGTTCTCATCATCGACAGAAGAGGCTGTAGAACTATGCCACTGATGTCACTTGAAGACACAACTCTAGTGACTGTCCACGGTTATGGCTTTTAAAGAGTCATCTCCCCAGTTCTCCTTTCAGCAGACAATTAACTGGGGGAAGGATTGAGAAGATCCTGAACATCCCAACATTTCTGTTGCCTTGATTCCTGACCAATTTGTAGGAAGCAATACCAAAAACTTCAGTTAAACCTGAAAACAAGCGAATTCCAAATCGTTTGAGGACAGCTACAAAAAAATATACCATCCCAATTATAAAAAGGAATTGGCTCAGTAGGTACTCACTACAGTACGTTGTCCTCGTACCTCCTGCAAATGATGGTTTTGATGTTTCCAGGAGAATAGGAGGATGGGATATTCATCATACCCCCACCTAACATCTGCTTTTGCAACTAATCCAACTTTTATTAACAAAAAGGGTACTGAAGCTACAATTATACAGGATGACTAAGAAAAGAATAATAATACAGCTCTTTTGAATCTGGATTAAGTTGTGTTGGTTGATGAATTTGGAAAAACACTAGTATACTTGGCTTCTAAATAAATACTGCAGAGATCTCTTGTAGATCCTCCAGTAGTTTTTTGTAATCCTTCACAAGTAGCAAAATCATTGCTGTGGGGCAGACAGGAGAGGAATCCACAAATAAGACATCTGTTATTGTTACATCAATGATGATATATTCCCAACTCTGAAATAACAACATTTAATAAGAAATGGAACCTTATCCAAAATGAGATCTTACTCACTTCCATGACTTCATTTGCTGCATTAATAAGAGTAAACTGAGGTTTATAATTGGGTGATCTTATCTATTAGCATTAGTAATATATCACAGGTTTAGGGCTTTATATTTTAGATTAATGGAATTTAAAATGTTGAAAAAGTCCTACACTAACATATAGTGTGAATGGATGGATGAAGTTGGTGACACATTGAATAAACAGAAATATATTAGGGCTATTTGCCTTTTGTTCTATATTTTTAAAGGAAATTTGCACTTCCCCCAAAGTTTTGGTTTATTTATTACAAGCTTAAGTTATTTTCACAATATATATTAAAATAATAATGAAAGAATGTTGAGGTTTATAATGTTTTTCAGAAGATATTTACTATTATGAATCTCAGTATTTAACATAAATTTTAGAGAAATAATTTATTACTTGAATCTAAGACATTTTTAAACACACAGGTGAAAAACAAATTAAATTCTAAACTGCAAAGGCTATGTCACCATATGTTTAAAGAATTTTTAAGAACCCTAACGTACATCTTTGGTGATAGAATAAGCAATTACTTGCCAGCACCAGATTTATGTGCTAACCCGAAGAACAACCTTTTAAAAAATGCCTTCATATGTTGTCCAGGAATCTTTTGGATTTTACGTATCTTTCTATTGACTCCACTTGACTCCTGTACTGCATGTCCTATTAAAACAAACCGGAGCCCAGCTCTTAAGCTTGGAAGGGAGCAACTCCACGCGCCCCCCATTCTCCCTTGTCTCATGCTTTGCGGTGCATACAGAAGAAAGGGCCTCGTTCTGCTCTTCTGCGGATTGTCAGCTTGAACTCTGATCCTTTTCCTGCCTTTGCTGAAACTGGTGATTCTGAAGCCAAAGTTAGAATGTGTGAATTTGCTCAGAAAGTGGGTGTTAGAGCAAGTAGGAAACAACTAGGCCTCTCAACAATTGCCACCACTGACCACAGCAGACTTTTAGAAAGTCCCTTTTTCTTGGGCTTCCATCAATCTTTTCTCTGAGCTCTTCTCCTTTGGCCTGACCTCTGACCTTTCCTTCTCAATTTACGGTATTAACTCCCATGCCTCTTTCCTGGCTTTGTAAGTAGTAGCTTTGAGGGCTCTGCCCTGATCAACTGCTCTACCTTTATCATTTTATCTATGATACTTTCCTTTGGGCTATATTGAGGTGTCATTTCTACATAAGAATTGTGTGTGTATATATATCTATATCATCTATATCTATATCTATATCTATCTGTAGTGAAAACACTAGGATCTTAAGATTTACCCTCTTAGCAACTTTCAAGTATGTAATGCAACACCATTAAGTATAGTCAGCATGCTGTATATTGGATCTCCAGAATTTATTCATCTTGCATAACTGAGACCGTGCACCCTTTGACGAACATTTTCTCATTTTTCTATTTCGCTACCTGCTATACTTGATAGCCCAGAGTGAATGGCTGAATAGTGCACAGGAGGGATGTGGCAGCTATTGGGAGCTCTTCTTAAGATACTCCTCATATTTCTAAGGCAGGCTGTATTATAGTGTTATACCTTAGAAAGTAAATAATATTCTCTCTCTATAAGCTCATGAATTGAATAACACCCATTCTGGACTCTTATTTGGCCTGCTTTTCAAACTGTGAGTAGAGAGGTGTATTTCTTTTTTATGTGTACATGTGTTTCTTAATGAATATTAAGCAATAATTAACTTAAAAATTTTGCAAGGCATTTAGCCATTACTGAGAAGATTCAGGATATATATGAGGTAAAGGTGTCTGACCACTCCTCAGTAGAATAATGACCAGTTTTACCTTGCCCAGTTCTGCCAGGCCTATAGGCATATGGAAATGCCAAGGCCTTTCATTTCTAAATTCAGTCCTCCACAATCCTGGAGCTCAAATCTAGAGACTGGGGAAAACATTAGGAGATTTTACCTCACCAGGGAGTAGGATCTAGAATTAGTCTTGCTTCTGTAAGGTCTCTAAGACCCGCTGTTATAAGATTAGTTCTGGTACTCACCCCCTGGAATGAAGGCTTCCCTTTATATTTCTGTGCATATCCAGTGACTACAAATAGACATATTCTTGGGCTTTCAGATAAATATGCAAAAAAGGTGTGGGCACTGGCTTTCTGCCTTAGATCCTAGACTACTGGCAGACATACCTTTCTTACTTCTTGCCAACCACCTTTCCCAGGGGCTAGACCTTGTCTCTGGTACCTGTAGATCCTAGACAGGTCCTGATCCTTTAATGGACTGAAACCTGAAAATTCAGCTGTGATACACACTAAACTGGAGGCATCACAAAAGCCTAGACACTTCAGTGGTAGTCTTCATTGACCAGATGAAACATAAGTATACAGGTGCTAACGTGCTCTACTGGGCAGTTCTCTCTGTGACCAGCCCCACTGTTCGGTCAGCTTTCCACCTTTATTACCAAGCTGCTCCTGCTTCTTCCCTCTGCCTACCACCCACTGAAGTCTTAGTATGCTCCATAGACCAGGCTTCACAAATTTGAATATTGTCACTGCTTTCAACAGGCTAGGTCAGTCTTAATGAGACAAAATCATGAATTATTAAAATAGGGCCTCATGGGTTATATTATTCTCTCCTCAGAAATAACATTTATTGGTCATGGCCAGGTGGCTCAATTGCTTGGAGTGTTGTCCTGTACACCAAAATGTTGCAGGTTTGATTCCTGTCAGGGCACATACCTAGGTTGCAAGGTCAATCCCTGGTTGGAGTGAGAATGGGAGGCAACCAATTGATGTGTCTCTCTCACATTGATATTTCTCTCTCTCTCTATAAAATCAATAAACATATATCTTCAGTTGAGGATATATGTTTACACGTTTAATTATTATTAAAAATAATAATAATGCTTATCGAACATCTTCAGGGTATTGTCTCATTCAGTGTAAGGAGACAAAGCTGGAAGACCTCGTTTTTGTCCTGACAATGTTAACATTCTAATTGGACACTTATATTTGCATGCCCATTGTGCACACGCATACACACATGCACACCTACACAGGCAGTATAAATATTGTGAATTAAACCAACCAATTCAATCTGAAGAGCTCAGATAAGCTACAGATGAGTCTGGTGGCCCCAGTTTACACACAGTGAAAATGTTGCTAAGTCAGGGTTCAAACTCATGGGACCGGACAAAAGTTTGTGCTTATCTTATTCATGAGAATTTCAAGCTCTGGTCAAGAGGTGAGGACCATGATACTTTCTTAGTAGATAGGGTTTCCAGCTGAGTTGGAATTTCAGGTAAACAACAAATAATTTTTTTAGTATAATTACATACTGAATATTGAATGGGACATGCTTATATTATATTCGTTATTTATCAATACTTGAAATGCAAGTTTAAACTGAACTTCAACTAGACTTTTTTTTTTAAAGATTTTATTTATTTATTTTAGAGAGAGGGGAATGGACGGAGATAGAGATGGAGATATGGTTGCCTCTCACATGGCCTTCACTGGGGACCCAGCCCGCAACCCAGGCATGTGTCCTGACTGGGAATCGAACCGGGACCCTCTGGTTCCCAGCCCGCGCTCAATCCACTGAGCTACACCACCCAGGGCGAACTAGACATTCTTTCCCCCCCTAAATCCAACTCTATTAGTACTACATAAATCATACCATATAGACAACTGCTAAAGTGTAAAGAATGTACTCCTTGAGGCTAAAAAGAAGCAAACTTTTATTATCAAGCTACAGCTTGTCAGAACTGGAAAGGAACTTAAAGATCACCCTGTCCTCCTTTTATCGTGAGATAACTAAAGATTGGCCTGGGGAAATGACTTGCACAAACTCATGGTGCTTATGGAGAGGCAAGACTTGAGGTCAGGGTTCCATTGTCCTTGTTTGATGCCACATCCATCTCACTCAGAGCTGTTGGAAGGTTTAGAATCAACCGGAGGTTTGCCGGTGAGAGAAACATGGCCATTGCATGCTTTGTAGAGCCTGCATAAATATTTTGGCCAGAATAAGGATTTGATGCTAATCTGGTCTTTGTTACAATGCTTCGCTTAGAATAGGCATACCATTAAGGTTCGTTGATAATGATACGTAGCACACATGTACACACTAGTATAATCGTGAATACACACACACATATTCATTCTTAGGAATTGAGAGGATGTGTTGATATCTCCCATGTGGATTGTTGGATGTGCTTGGTAAATATGATATAAACTTGAGTTAAACAGTTTTTTTTTTAATATTCCTGGAGTCTGCAGCAGCTAATAGAGAAACTAGGGCAGCATAACATCCAAATTAGGGGCTAGAAGGAGCTTAGAAGCTATGCTATCCAAAATGGTTGCCACTAGTGACACGTGGCTATTGAGCACAAGAAAGTCTCTAGTCCTGGGATGCGCTACAATGAAAATTAACATACTAGATTTCAAAGCCTTAGGAAAAAAAAGTGAAAAAAACACAATAATTATAACATTATTTGCATTTTACAAATTTTTGATATGTGTTAAAAAGATATTCTATTAATAGAATTTACCTTTTTAAAACTTTTTTATTATAACTACTAGAAAATTTAAAACTGCAGAAATGTGTCAGATTACATTTCTATTGTATACCAATGTCCCAAAAGATGCATTGTTTGTTTAAACAGTAAAATAAAAAACGAGAGTTTAGGATACACACACACATCTTGCTATCTTTCTAGGATTGTATTTAACTTATTTATTTGCCTCACTGAAAATTTCTAAAATTGCTTTTGCAAACCATTATGAGAAGATAAAATATCTTTGTAATCATTGTTAAGAAAGAAAATAGTTGGCTATTGGATTTTCTTTTTTGAAGTCAGCAAACATTTACTGATCTCAGGCTGTTTACCTCTCGGAGGTAACTCATTTGGGCTTAGTTCAATCCAGTGCCTCAGCTTCCTCATCTCCAACTAGCAGCCTCTGAAGGGACAGGCCTGTCCCCCACACCCCCAGAGCACAGCACTGCCAGAACAGTGAATAATGTGGCCCCATTGTTGCTGACAGATGGGAATCGTTCACTTCTTAGTGTATGTTTTTTGAAATGGTTTTGAGTTCACGCCCCCATTGCGGCTGTTGCCACGGTCCTATGCTTTATGATGTTAGTCCCTTGCCCCTTCCTCGGCCTTCCCAGGAAAGAGAGAGCCTTGCTGCAAGTTTCACAATTGTAAAAATGTTTTACTAGTCAGTGCCTTTGTAACTTCTTCTTGTGTTTCCCATTAAACTGGGGTAATTCATAGACACAGATAATAAAAGATAGAGGGGGAGACACAATCTGATTCCATTTCATTAGAAAGTGCCCTAAGAATGTCTCCTGCATTGGGAGCTGCGTTCTGAAATCCTCTCTTGCCCTGGCAGTTGTGAGTTTTCAGCTCTGACTTTGGGCATGGAGGCTCTTCTGCATTTTTGGTCAGAGGCAAAAGCCAAAATGTCTTCCCATGAGGTCAACTTATGCTCAGCAGAAGAAAATATAAATATTTTGGAGGAATTTTTTTTTTTTTTGCCATTTTAACCTCATCTTTGTTAGTGCATCTGCACTCCACCTGACCTCTCTCGGTTCTGTTTTTAATTCTCCTCATATACCAGCTTTTAGTGGAGACTGTGTGCTTTAAGTAACAAAGGTCACATTTCTGAGCCCTTGTATGCTCACCCAATGATTTCTAGCCCTCTTTAATCCTTCCCTACACCAACTGCTGCAGTAATGAGGGGCAAGGGGCGGCTGAGGATTGAGGTCATGAGCTTTCAGCTTGTAGTTATATATTTCTCTTGTGCTTATGTGGAACAGCTCCTCTTAGGTTCCTGGAGGTGGGTAAAAAAAAAAAAAAGAAAAGAAAGGAGAAAATGAAAGAGATCACTGAATCCCATTGCAATGCCTTGATATTGTTTGTGTGGGCCTTTTTTTTT